>JAODUG010051553.1:0-15526 GCA_027564795.1 Aphredoderus sayanus
TATATTTTAAATAAGCAGAGTTAGTATTAACATTTATTAGAATTTGCCATTAGATGGTAGCATAATGTTAATAATGAAAATCATAATGATGTGTCAGTTTTAACTTTTAAAAATAAAACATAAACTTGTTAATATTATTGTCATTTTAATTTAATTTATATGTACTGTATGATGAAATGGGTATACATGACGAAACGTGTCAAACTACATACAGTATGCAAATAAAAAGATTAATTATTTTGTACCAACACTGCACACACACTCTCACACAAAACCCCCTCTTCCCAAGTATAGTTTTCACCAGGGTCGTGGATACATTCAGGCACAGTGGAGCATGAAGCCAGTTCAATCATAGGAAATAAACATTTTAGTAATTTGTGGCATTTCAACAGGAAGAAACGGTAGAATAACACAAATTGAGACAGACTGTGGCTCAGCCAATATACCCAAAGACAACAGGATTAGTGGTTTAGAAAAGATGAATTATCTGTCCAAAGTCATTGCCCATTTCACAGAAAGCACATGATTTCTTATTAATTACACATCTTTGGCGTATTTATACTTAGTACTAACGGACATAGTCAGCATAGTATATAACAAAACAATGCCGAGGATTTAAGGTCTAATGAGCTATTGGTATGTTACTGTAAGTATGAAACAAAACCTGGCAAGAAAAATATATATTTTCATAGGAAAATACTAAATTTGACAGGAACATGAAACATAAAATAAATGTAAAGACTGTTTGAATTGGCTTTCATAGTCAGAATGGCACGGGATATTAGGGATCAACACTCACTGTTTCATTCACTGCCTGGGCAGGCCATCTGTGGTAAGGTCGGTTGGAACATGTTCCGTTGCTCTAAGGTCTCGGTTGTTCAAAGAGAAGGTCAGTCCAACGCAAATACCCAGGCTAGGTCAGCCATTATATAATTCCAGTTTATGAGTGAAATGCTGGGCGCAAAGTTTCCAAAGGCAGAATGTCCAAACACTCTAGTGCTCATCTCCCATTTTGCTGAGAAACTAGATTAATTAAAAAGAAGGTAAATTCATTATATTGTTTTACATGCGAGTATTGGCTTCAAACAATGTTGAATATTGTGGTTGGGGCTCATGAGAAATTTAGTAGCACCACAGAGGTCTCTGTATTGTGGAATGACATAGCTTTGACATGAACTGCAATCTAAGTGGTATTCCATAACTGTCACCAGTGCCTAATGTGAACACACTTTGCTGTCTATCTCAACTTGCCCAATATTCCCTTAACAAATTCCTTAATAAAATAAGTTATTATTATAGATTTCCTGTGCTGTAATGGCAGTATGAGGAAAATTCCCACACACCGAACAAATGAATGGAGCTGGGGAGATTACAAAAGCCAGCATTTTAACAGACATATAATGAAATGGAGGTTGTCTCAGATCTGTCCTGTTAAGCTACCCATCCCCGGAGCTGTCCCTCCGCCCATCCTCCCAGAGCAGAGGCTAAACTAGCAGAGGAATTAGACACTATATGCGTACTGTGATTTTGTCGTTCGTTTAAAAGGCTTTGGGAGAAGGACAGGCGGGGGTTAAGTTCAGGCCAATCCTCCCCATGTTGAAGAGTGGCCTTTGATTGCCCCCCCATCCCGGTCCATGCGTATGGTGCTCTTGAAGGGGAACTTGACACCAATGTTGTTACTGAAGTAGCACAGGAGGGGCTGATAGCTAGTCTCATCGGCGCAGATCCAGTCTACGAGCCGGGCCCCTGGCCCCCTCTAAAGGACAGGGGCAGGTGTGTGACAGATCTGTGCCTCTGGGACCCCCCAGAGATGACAGGCTCTTGGCCTCTCTTGAGAACTGATTAGGGGCTTGGCAGTTGGGGACCCCTGCCCCCCTCCCCTTTATGCTTCAAACTCAAGGCGCTCTAAGCCTCCAGCCTATACACACAACCTTTTAGGGGGTATAACTGGATCCCATTTACAACAGTTACCATTTAATGTCTCTCATTTGTTATGTTATGTTATGTTTATTTACAGTGATGTAGGTAATACCGCCGCCTGATAGACTTGGAGAAGACAGTTGTACACTACGTAGGGTCACGGGTAGCTAAAGGGGCGAGGGGAATGATCCTTAAGTCTCCAACTCCACCACAAGTGGCATCATTGTCATCACCTTGTTCTAATTTCATTTCATCTCTCGGCGCCGCCACAGCAGGCAATATCTCTGTATTGAGTTACCGGAGGCCCACCTCTTATTATTTTCATGTGAACTCAAGGACAGCCAGTCTTGTGCAGAGCTGTGGGGGTATTTATATGAATGCATATAATGTTGTGCTCAGGGACCAAACAGCATCAGGGGCTTTCAGCACGACAGAGTCATTCATATCGGAGAGGTTTTGTGTGTTTCAGACATTCTCTGTACCAGCTGCGTCTGCATGCCTAATGAGCTGGCTAACGTAGTTGAGGATGCAGGTCACTTTTTTACTTTTTAGAGAATAGTAGTATTTAATGCAAACTTTGGAGTTTAATCTGGTTTCTACCCGGGTGCTGTCCCAATTAGCTATTGTAATTACTGTACAGTATGACATTTATGCTTTAGCTCTCTTATGAATTATGGAATGTTTGTTTTTCGACTGTAATGGTTTCTTAGTCGTCACTTGATTGTCACAGTCTGCATCTATATATGGCGGGCCAATGTGTCTGGGCTGTGTCTGAATTGAAATAGTACAGTGCTGTGAATTGCCATGTATAGTCTTGGGGAATTAAGGCAGGAGTTTGAGCAGAGAAGGAACATTGTTGAGTTAATGATGAAGTGTTGGCATGTTAACAGGGCTTACAACTGGAAGATGTGGCTAGATTCACCCTGAGAAGATTAGTGTTCCTTAGCAACACCGGAAACATTAAGAGGACACAAGAACATGGCCGCCATAAAGATTAAATATACCCATCAACCTTTTATAATGTAAACCCTCAACAATTAAATCCGCGCCAACACATCTTCAGACATCACCTCTCTCTCTCTTTATGTTTCCCATGTCCCTCAAAGTCATTTTCTTGGAAAAGCTGAGCAAGTTGTGAGATACAAAAATGTGAGATTGCGTTGGATCCAAACGTTACTTCATCCGTGAGGGTGAAAGCAATGGGATAAGCTGCAGCATCTGTAATCCTTGATTGGTGTGAAAATCCACACTCATCCACGTCCATCACAGACAGTGGAAAGGCTGACGTCCGTCACTTTCAAATGTGGAATGATAAAAAATAAATAGTTGGGGAGCGAACGGAAAAAGAAGTTGCCCTGCACAAACCATGTTGCCCTTGTAATCATTATGCACTTCTCAGTTCACACTGGACCTGAATTTGAATACAGATGAAGAATTAAAATGCAGGTGCTGGTTAATGTTCTAGAAAGTTCAGACCAGAACTAATGCTCCATGGGGCCGTTACCCCGCAGCGACCAAGCAGCTGCCAGCGTACCCTGGCAACAAGCACCGTCAACCGCACAAGTGTTGTTGAGCGCCAGTGGGATATTGACTCACCGCCCGTGTATCCCAGCATGCTTTGCCACCACGGCTCCTTTAACCCTCTGACCCGCTCAAAATGGCAGCGAAGATGAAAGAGTGGACTGTGTCCACGTGACATCCGTGGACACAGTCACTACAGGCTCCCACTGCTGAGGGCCTTTTCAAACACACACCACATGCGGAGAACGTAGACACGGGGCAGCTTGGGCAACAAGAGTCACCACAATTGTTCCAAGCAGAAGTTGTGTTCTTTTAATGTGTGCTGAGAAGTCATATATTGTCCCCAGGGACATGTATTTCAATTATATATACACCCACGGCATTTCGGAGATATTATAAAGCATTAATGACTTTTTTCCATTTCAGCGAAGCGGAATATTATGGCGACCCTTATGTTTCTGCAAACAGCTCGTTTAAATGGATCACTGGAGAAATTTAGGAACCAGGATGGAGTGAAATGAGCAAAGCACGAACGGCAATCTGTTTTTAAGTACACACCTTTTTCACAGAGACAAAAAAAGAAATCAAATAACAAGAAGAATAACTTGCTAAGTGAAAAAGCACCATCTGTGCTTATAGCCAGTCATACGTCGACTGCTGTTGCTATATTCCCTCAGTAGTGTGACTGTAATGGGTGTTTAAATCAGTGTTGTGCTCCCTCAGGGTTCCTTATGAGATGACACTCTATTGCTATAGCTCCAAGATGACAACAAGTGGGCCCGTAGGGGGCTGGGGAAAGTGTGGCAGATGGCTTGGAGGAACGACAATGGTGCCATTTCACGGCACATCCTCCACCTGTGGTGTGACCGAGGCCACTGTCCCAGGCCTTTTGATGCCGGAGTGAATGAACATATCTCAGTTGCCACTGCTGATGGAGATATCTCCATACCCACAAGGACTTTGAAACGAAACCATACCCAAATATACTGTACTATACATTCTCTCTCTCTCTCTCTCTCTCTCTCTCTCTCTCTCTCTCTCTCTCATTACTGACATTAATAGCGGGTAAAACATTTGAGAATTTGCCCTGCTAATTAAACCCTTTAATTTCATATTTTTGTTTTTGCGTAATTACAGTATGTCGGATTACGCACACATTTGATACAGTAATATACAGCAAATACATGACGTAAAAATGTGTGGCTAAAATAAAACCGTAACCGAATCTGCCGGGAACCTAAGCATGTGTGCATAAACGTTGTTGTGTTTAAATTACCAGATTTCACGAATTAGCAGCAGATCCTCACACCAACACAAACATCTTCGTATGTTGGCCTGCCATACAGCAAATACAAAAGGTGAAGAACATATTGTAACTCACGATATTACTGTACATATCACAAAATCAACAGAATGGAATGCTTAGTGCAACATGTAAAACCTGACTGTTTGAAGAAACATGTAGGCCTACAAAACCCTGATGTGAAACAGTGCTCCACGTGAGCATATGTTAGAATGGCGAGGGGCAAAATACTAAAAACACCAGACAAGTTGTTTTAAGAGAGAGCAGGTGGCCGGGAGCTGTTCAAAGACGACAGGGATGAGGCCGTGTTTTCTTTCTTCCAGCAGCAGGGCTTTCTTCGCTCATAAGCGGTCTCATCCTGAGAGGCCTCCTCCGCCCGGCATGCAGACTACAGAGTTGTGTCATTAGCGGCAAAGTGTTTTTAAATCCCGCTCCTGCCCAGCACCAGGATGTCTTCTGCATGCTAATCCTCGGGGATACTGATCCGTCACTCCTCCGTCGTTCTCTCATGCCTGGCATGCCTCAGACAGCTGGGAAAGCAGTCTCTGCCCAACACAATGGGGATCTCAGGCCACCACAGCACTGTTCAGCCAAGCGGTGCTTTACAGTGTAGTATAGTATATGTGGTGTTCGCTTCAGAAAAACAACATCAACCTCACAGAAAGGGTTTCAAACCAAGACATACAGTAGGCTTTAATAGGCAAACCCATTATGTAATGGACTCTTCAAGGTTAGCAGAGGCTAGTAAGAAGATAAATAATCCTACAGCAAAACCAATCTGTGACTTACAGTATACTGTACAGCAGGCAGACTATTACCTGACTCACACGTGCAAGTTCAATAACCGTTGAACTTCAAATAAAGACTTAAAAGTCAAAGCCATCATCTCGCTAAGTATCTCTGAGGCTGAGGCTTATCCCTTTTAAATACAGCATTGGAGGATGAGAGACAGAGCCTAAGAGCTGCAGAGAGCGAGAACGTCTACAAGTAGAACAGAGAGAACAGTGATGGAGAGCTAAAATGTATCCAGCAGGGTTATTGGGAGAAATGGAGATGAGCCCGTCCCCCCCTTTCCCAATTTGGCCGTCCACTCTCTGCTGCTTAACTCATCACCTGACCTAAAATGTGGCACACAGCCCAACCCACTTATTTTTAACGGATCAGGACAGTTTCAATGTTTCGTTGATTCATACACAAGGCTGGGGAATGGACAGAGAGACCTGCAGTACACACAAATTAAAGCCATGGGTTCTAATTAAAAGTTTACTTAACCTGCTCTCCCCAGCCAACTTCTGAAAGTTTCAAGTACTGGACTAGAAATACTGCTATATAATTTAGCCTGATAGGGGGCAGTGTTCTCAAAGGCACATTGATAACACACATCAGTAGTTGACTTGATTGTGGGTAAATGGCACTTTTGAAAGACATTTATTATATAAGCAGTATGATGATCAAGATAACATAACAAGATAGACAATTTTGAATATATAAAAATATACTGTATATTAATAAATATAGATTTATTCATAGTATATACCTGACATTCCATAGAGCGAGGGGTAGAGAAGTGTGGGGAGAGGTTGCAGAAGGATTCAACCATGTGGGCAATTACGGACCGAAATTGAGGAGTGTCCATTTATGAATAGCGACAAGCTCCACTGTCTGATTAGTTGTTTTGTTTAATGTGTTACCATGAGCTAGCATGCATCTTGCTTCTTTACATTACATGTTAAGGCTAATCTTCTGTTACAAGAGGTACGTTCACACTGCTTTATTTTTACCGGTTAACAGTAGTCCAAATGTGTCTTCACCTTCCCATTATAGACAAACCAGCATCTCTGTCCTCATCCAGCTCGGTCCTGGTGAGTCTCTGTGCCCACAGCACCAGGGCAGAAATAGCTCTTAATAATGAAAGATTGATGTGAGGTAAGCTTGTCATTACATGCTGCAGTAGACAATTAGGTGCCTCCCTCACCCAGCAACCCTCTCTGATTTTCTCTCCTCCACCTCTGTCCTGTCCTTCCCCCTTCCTCTCTGTCCTTTTCTCTCCGTGACACATGCCCGGGCCCTTGAGCACTTGGAATGTTCAAAGTATCCTAACTCATTTGTTGGAGACTACCAGAGTCTTATGCACGGGCTCTCAGGTTCAAAGCGGAGGGCTGCAACAAGCTGTGAATTCATTCGGTGACCTGACAAAAAAAAAAGAAGAAAAAAAAAGGTAGTTGGTGGCCTCAATGTTCAGGGGTATTCAACCCTTTCATTTCTTGCTGCGACCAAGGCTCCCAAGGCTCATTAAAAGAAATGACTTCTCTTGTCATGTGGGGAACTTACCAGAAATAGTCAGGACCCATAGTTACCCAGGCAATTACATTATCTTCAAGTGAAACAATGCTGCTTGTGTGTATTTTTCATGTTTGTAAAAAAAACAAAAAAAACCTTCCCTTGTTTAACCCTTCCAACACATATATTGGAAGCACTGGAACACTGACAAGCTTGCTACTGTTCCAACCCACCTTCCCTGTTCCCCAGGTGTGCCTATTTAAACCACGGCTACTGATACTTAGCCTCTCAACCCCCTTGGAGCTGTACCCGCGACAGTGGATGAATGTATCCCCACACTGACTGACATCTCAATGGGCTGCCTATTCCCCCTGCTATCAGCTTACAGCATATAATTATAGCCAATCATCTTGGATCAAGCATGTCTGCGTGAACAGCCCAGCGCAACATCTGCTGCCTTGGCCAACAGGCCAAGAAGGACGTTTATGCTGATAAGTAGGCTAATTGTGTGTGGATAAGGAGTGGGGAGGGGAGTTACTTTAGCAGGTACGATATGCAGAATCCTACACAGAGGGGTGCTTTTCTCCTCTGGAACAGGTGCCCTGAGGTATTTCTTATCTTCCTTATGCCAATGAGGCACTCTTATCTACATTAGAAAATGCTCAAAGGCGACTGAGATATAGCATCTCTGAGGAGTTACATTTGGAGTGCTGTAAAGGGGGTGTATTGGAGCTCTGCTGCTTTGAAACACCATTAAGTAACACCATCTCTATTTAGATCGGATTCTGTGGCACAATATCAAGCAAGTTAATTCACCACATGTTATTATGATGTAGCATTAGCGGATTAGTTATCTGTGCAACTGAGGGTCGCACAATTACAGGGAAGTCAGGTCACGTTCGTCATCTTTTGCAGAGGACCAGGTTGAGATGTGAGCAACTTATTAATGTTCGCGTTTATTTTGAGAAAGTTGCTATTTTGAAAATGAATCATTTTGACTAAAGAAGTAGCTCATTTAGATTTATCATTTCAAATGACACAGAAAGGAAGGGCTGCACCAATGAATATGTGAATGGTTGATCTAAGTCCCACTTTGCGGGCTGCATCGCAGGCTCTGGTTTATCTCAAGTACAAACCCCTAAAAGACCACATGATGTTGACTTGATGACAGAACCTCTGCGTGGGGGGGCAAATGGGGGGACAAATCCTCAGCTAAAATGGAATATGTTCAGTGGAGCCTCGTGTTTTACATTCAACCGCATCTCTCCACTCTGTTGATTTGTTATGGAGATGGTGTATTACACAGGAAGGGAGGACTTCATAGAGACGAGAATCACTCTAAACCGGGTGCATTGCCGTGTCCCATCATCGATCACAGAGCTGTCTAAAACCTATTTCATCATCTGAAGAGGGAGAGCGATGGCGGGGAAGTTTTACAATTAGAGCTATTTTCTGTCCATTCTTTTTTCCATCTTCTTTGTTTTTCATGCTGCGTCTTAGTGTCTCTGCCCTCCACCCATTGCTGTCCTCTGTCTGCATAAACAAGTTTAATCCGACTCAGAAGCTTGTGGGCTGTGATAAAAGCCCTGGCCCTATGCAGGGCCCTCACAGCCATCAATCATTTCATTAGGACTTTGGTGGAAACCCGAGCAAAACACATGCAGGATCACACCCAAAGCGGAGCTTAGCTAGCGAGTCTCACTGCTGAACTCAGCACCACAGAGCTGGCAACAGTGCAGCCAGCAGCCATAGCCTACTGTACAGTAGTTCAGAGGAAGGAATTGACAGTACTGAGACTGGCTGAGACAGCAGTAACCAAATGCTTTGCCATTACTGCAAGCAAGACAGCTGCAGCAATGTATGGCTTGTCCAAAATGTGTAGGTGTTTATCAAGTGTTAGTAAAAAATCCTCTTGGTTTCATTGTCTGGTCACCATCCCTGTTAAAAGTGTAACATCACGCCCAGTTCTGAGCCTGACTCTACCCACTGCACAACTTTGAAAAATGCTAAAAAGTAGTCAAGGAGCTGAGGGAGGGATGATAAACATTAACATTAACATTAATGTTAACTTTTAGATTTTATGAGGCACCAGTGTTCCAATTTAACAACTTTAAGTCAGCAAGGGCCTTGGATGACTTTAAACAGTATACAAACTGGAAATTTGGTCAATATTAACACATTGAGTGTTTAATCACAGTTCAGTGCTGTTTTTTAGTTTATAGCTAAACGTTGTACAGAGCTGTTACTCTTCTGTGTCTTTCTTATTCTTATAATTAATTAAGTTTGTGTTGCTTTGTTTTCTCTGTATGTGCTACTAACATGTTTGACTTGCCTCAAAGGTCAGGAAGCAATATAACATTAAATTATAGAAGCAGAAAGCTTAGTGGCGATCCTTCTGTTACATTAATACTTTCACCAATGAAATTCAAATTATGGCCGGGTAAAATACCAATTCCTGTTACTTGAAAGGGCCTGCACATTGCTCTGTGCATGCTGTAAGGGGACTAGATTGTCAGACCGTGGACCTGAGTCCTCCTCCCTTCTTTGTCCAGGGAACACCCTGCTTGACCTCATGCTTAGTCTTAGAAGGGGGTCATTAAGGGCTTAAGCTGCAATGTAATGAAAATGTTGTGACAACATAAGAACGCGGCGCAAAAACAGGCTTTAGGAGACAGCTGAGCCTCCACTCTGGGGACCCACAGGGAGGTTGAAACAGAGGGAAATGACGGTTATCAGCACACCCTTGAGACATTGATATTAGCCCTGAGAGTGCAGGATGGACTTGATGATAACCCTGGGCACTGCTGAAAGCCTGTCACAGCCCCAGGCTGTTAGTGGTGTCACGTCCAGGAGATCGCGTCAGGAGGAGCTGGATATGAATCAGCGCCATCGAGCACCGTGACTCAATAATAACTCAATATCTTAAAGCAGCTTTACATGCTTTCACATGTAGCTTTCCGATACATTACCACTTAAATGTCTTTACTAGTGAGAAAATAACAGCTTTTTACTGCAAGTCATGCTACAGTATATTGTAAATAAATATGGATAAAGCTACAGCTGCTGCAAAGACGCTATGTCCCGTGAAACACTAGGCAGACAGTTGTAAAGCTCCATCAGCCACGAGTCTTACTACATCACATGCATTAAACGTAATATCACACAGCGTGCCATGGCATTCTTTGTGAGCTAGTATTACACAATGTGACAGGCAGCAATCTCATCACACCTCTGATGTCGCACATTAGAATGTCTTTGGGAACACACACAGAGCCGTTGCTCATTTGACATAGTGTAAATAAAAACATGTGACGCAACCAATTAGGTCATAAAAGATATAGAAGCAGGAAGAGAGCAGACTATGAAGTCAATTTGATGAATCTGCTAAGGTCATTGAGGTTGGGGTGCTGCAGCACACAACATACATTTAATCGGATGCACTGATGCTGCTCTCTGGACTGAAACAATGTAAGCAGCTGTAGTCCATCGCATAAGCGCAGAATGTTGCTTGTTAACGAGCATTGTCCCACTTTTAACCGCATTCTGCATTATTCTGTTGCTTGTAGTTTTATCCACCGTTTGGTTTCTGACATGCTGGATGGAACAACAATGAAGAATAATGTGTTTTGTCCCTACATCTACAACAGCGCATCCATGTGAAGAGAGGCTGTCTTCAAATGAGTCCTCCCATTCCCCCAGCTCCAGTATCACTAGTAGCTCTCCAACCCTAAAGCACTTCCACATGCTGTGCTAGCTGCCCATATAGCTCGCTGCCAAAGCGAGGTACAGTCTCATTTTGGACGTCAGACTCCACTGTTTCGGAGTGGCCACACCACCCTGTACTTTACCGTAAAAGGAATCCCCACAGGTTTGCAGTACTTCACGGACACGCACACACATATTTGCACCAATGCCATTGAACATGAGTGAAACAATGGGAGGAAAGGTTGTTCATTTCAATTTACGCAAATTCCTCTAACTCAGTGGCAGTAATTTGTCAAATGCACTATAATAGCAAACTGATTATACAGTATGATATTCAATTGTAATATGGCGGGGGAATGTTTCTCCAAGCGGCAATACACAAAGCGACCTTTAAAAGTTCCCAAGGCAACGAGATGTTATGTGATGAATACAACAAAACTATGATAATATTTGGCACTGTGTTGCCCCTTACGGTTGCCCTGTTCGTCATAGCTCATTTTCAACAACAGTCGGTCTAGATTTTACAGCATTCCAGTATGGCATTTTCACGCGCTTCTCCCTACAATGAAACACAGTACTGTCTATATGCTATTTTCATTCCATTCCTGCTGCTTCCCTCGAGCATTTCATCTTTTTAAGTTCAACCACAGAGACCTATGATTGGCAGGCTGAGAAGTGGGATGTGAACAGACAGCACATCCTACAGTATAACCACACAGCAATATAACCTGACATGAGCACACACGCACACATAAGACACATAAGGAGCATGCATACAAGCACACCTACTGTATAGGCACATGCCCGTTCATTTATCTCCAACTGTCAGTACTCTGGCCATGGCAGTTAGAAACACACCATGAAATAGTACTTCCCAACTTCCAGCACATGAATCATCGCAGCACGACACCGTTCCACCACACACTGCCACAGCCACGCCAGTCCAGCCCCCCTCCTCCTACCCCGTTTCCCTCCCACCGAGTCTCATAAACGGGCCTTTACCGAAAGCAGACAGGGCGCCTGGAGGAGGGACAAAACTATTATCTCGCTCACAGCAGCAGCTCGGTTGAAGGCCTCAACACCAGATAGGACTCCCTGACATGCTGCTGACTCACCTCTGACTGCTACCCAGTACTCTGACACTTTCCACCATGGTTGTACGCGCTTTTCAGAATATCTATGGGACGATTCTCCCAAGTTAAACTGAGTTTCAAAGCTGTTATGTCAGATAGGGTCTTGTTGCACACAGCATTCCGTCCGAGCCAGTGAATTTTCATTAAAGTAGCATTAACAAAAATATTGTTATACATATTTTCTAAAATCAATACAAATGTCTGCACAAATCACTATGCAATGCCGTTTTGGGTCTCTTCCCAAGTTTATTTCAGTCTATCAATAGATTTCTATCTATTTCTATTTTCAAGATGGTCAAGTTTTCTGTTTATTTTTGTATTTTCTGTCGTTACAGTATAAGGTTGACACATTTGAATGATGTAAGTGCATCTGGACCATACCACCTCTGCTAGTTCCAGTCACTGGGCAGACTCCATAGTTCTGCCCCATTACCTTTCATTACCAAGAATACAGGCTGGACAACAGGGTGAGCCATATGGGGGTTTTCAAGAAGAGTGTGCAAGGATATAAGTACAAAACAGCAGAGGTATCCTGACAGAAAGGCAGTTGAGTGCAAAATTCATGTATTCATTTTATCTGGCACAGCCAAAATTTTGACTTTCAAAATATAAGCAGGATCAACATTTACTTAGCATGCAGGCAGGAGGTGGATTTGTTACATATCAATCATCCTTTCTCTCTCCTGCGACACATCTTGGAGATGGGGAAAAAATAAGATCTCAGCCAGGATATCGCATAAACAGGCTGGGCTTTCCTGGAAGCTCCTAAGAATTGTAAAATAGATGTCTGGACTGTAATTTTCTTTTTTTCCGAGAATCAATAGATTCTGCAGTGTTCTTGACTGAACCTGCTGGAGCGTGCTTCTCAGCCTAATGGACCTGCAAGTTCCCATCTGTTAGCAAAAGTGATCTCTGTGGGTCCGCTCACCAGCCCAAGCACAGGGTACTGGGTACGCAACAAAAAAAGTGATGAGTTTTATTGAAATTCCTAGACTTGGCTGGAAAGCTGGTTAGGGTCAAGCATGTGGCCATTAACCTTAGACTGTAACGAACACAAAAGCAAGTTTATGAGAGAGAAATGTAACTACACCATGGATTGTTTTTTTGTTTTTTTGTTTTTTACCGATGCCCATGTGTCCAATTCAAATGCCCCACTCTGCACAATTGCACTTCTTTTTTTATTTTTTATTCACCATCTGTAGGCCTATAGGCTATTTTTTGGATGTCTGTTAATAACAGGTTTTTCTCTCTGGTTTATTTGTATACAGTGTACTAGCAGCCTCAAGATTCTAATATTGACTGTATTCAGAAATGTTTGAAAAGTAATAAACAATGATTACGTTTAATAAAATAAATATATATATATATATATATATTAATTATCTTTTCAAATATTTATAGATTGTTTTTACACATTTTAGGTGATAATGTGCAAATGTTGCCTGCCAAGTCAAAATGTAATATATTTAATTATGAATCTGTCTCTACTTGAAATATTGTAACAAATGGTTTCTGGGGATAAGGTATCTGTGATTACGTAGTATAATTTGGCTCATTCTAACCAATCTTTGATGTAATGACACACTACATCCGGTTACAGGCAGATGGGGTAGGCAGATGGATTATTTTCACAGGAGGAAACCTGTAAGCAAAAAAAGAGCTGCTACTGTATATTTTTGGTGGGTTATTACCTCACACCGCACTCCTCTTCTAAGATGGCTGCCAGTTTTTTTGTAGCCTTAAGGTTCAAGTTTGAGTTCTGGTGAATGGGCTT
This sequence comes from Aphredoderus sayanus, assembly GCA_027564795.1. Taxonomy (NCBI): domain Eukaryota; kingdom Metazoa; phylum Chordata; class Actinopteri; order Percopsiformes; family Aphredoderidae; genus Aphredoderus; species Aphredoderus sayanus. The sequence goes on from JAODUG010051553.1 coordinate 13,637, forward strand.
TATCAGGAGTGTGTTTATTTTGTATACATTAAAAAAAATAGTTTTGAACCTCAAAAAGATCATTATTGAGTATCACGTTATTTTTTTTAAATAAAAAACAAGTGTTTTAACACTACTGTTGTCCTCTGGGTCAAACTGGCCCAATGCACTACCTTTTTGTGGCAGATAGAAGGCGCCAATCCTAATTCTACAGCTAACACAGGCATATAATGTGCACTGCTAGCAAAACAAGGTACATGTGTTTTTAAACCAGAGGACAACAGTAGGGTTAAAAGGCACGAAAAAACAAACAAATACATAAAGAAATAATGAATAAATAAATAAACACACACAGAACTGACAATAAAGAGAATGATCAATCAGATACAATCAGATGGCGCCATCTTCTGGCATTTCAAGATAGAGCCTTTGAAATAGGAGGGCGACAGGATTAAATAGTTATATAGTGTGATGGCTTCTTTTTTCTCTCTTTTATAAATTTCCTCAGCAGCATCTGAATTATTCCGACGCATGGGATTACTCTTTTCCCTTTTATCGGCTACATTTACCTGATACTTTCAAGTACTTTGCCTTTGTGAATATGTGTAGGACACAGAGTAGAGAGGCATTAGAGGTGAACAGAGTGCGAATGCTGTACTGTAGCTGGATGCCTTGTGGTCGCAGAGCATACAGTGAAATTGGAAATGAAAGCATGTTCCCTTCGGACCGCACAAGATTTTGATGAAACCTGATGTCAGTTGAACTCATGTTGTGAGTGTGAGTCGCTCTGTCTCTCAGTGAGTCATGGAGTTTGGCTCAGTCCAAGAAAGTACCACAGTGCTGAACTCCCACTCTGAAGTAAAGGATGTTGTCCAACCTGACAACCCACAAGGCTCACACAGATGTGTTGTTTGGCCACGGCTCTCTTTTCCTGTGCCTGTTCTCATCTGTGCTGACTGACACAAACTATCAACGTATTATATAATTGCTCAAACTGTCACTCACTGTCAGAATGCAAGTAAATACAACACAAGTATAAGATCATGGGACTTTGTAAGAGTCATGAAGCTTGTATTAACTCCCTGAATACCTGTGTGGGATGTATAGCTTCCCTTGTAGCCCCAGGCTTTACAGACCATTCACCTCTGCTCTGTGATGCAATTAGCCACAAAGCCACTGGCTTATTTGAACAATCCTCTGCAAACAGGATGAGCTACAAATCAGCAAACATGATAACATGTAGCAGATGTGGTGGTGGGCAGGTTTAATGGTCAATTAATTAAGGACCATAATAACCTGGTTCCTGTAGGTCTCAGGGGAATGGGATACGGTTGTAACAGGATCAATCCCTCACAGGATTGACCATATCACTGGGGTTAATCTCATTTGGCTGTGTCTGCTGCTAGCGCAAGTCTCCCAGACAATTTCCAAACTTGACAGGTTTACATGACCTTTCCATCTGTCTCAATCTATAATATTTACAGTAGGTAGCCATTCTTCCAATATTCACTTGTGACCTTTTTAGTTTGGAACACCCATCACACCCGGAACTCAATTGAACTTGGCTAAACCTTCTCAACAGAGAAGTCAATTGTGTATGGGTGATTTAGGTAGTGCTTAGCCTAATTAATGTCCTGGAATTGACTTCCACAGTTCTGTCTGGCATTACTTAGCTAAGACACCTAATCATCCATCAGTGGTAGGTCTAGCTGTAAAGGCCTGGACCCACACAGCACTGAGTCAGTGAGTGTGTGTGTGTGAGTGTGTGTGTGTGTGTGTGTGTGTGTGTGTGTGTGTGTGTGTGTGTGATGTGGGGCTTACATCCTGGTCCCTAAGCAGGAACCTGACAGGATCAGCCACACTGTAGTCTATTGACAGGCATAATCCCAGGCCCGTGTTCAACCCTCAGTC
>JAODUG010051564.1:0-15524 GCA_027564795.1 Aphredoderus sayanus
ATTCTATTAAAAACGAGAATGATTACTCTCCCCCCCCCCCCCTCCCCCTCCCCCTCCACATCAGGTGGGTTTTTAACAGAGCACCTTGTAATGCCGTTTCAGTGTCACGTTTCCCTTTAAGCCTCCCCCTAAGTGGATTGGACTATAGGGTGCACTGGAACAGAACAGGGGGAGCCAATTCACACCTGCTGATGGAATCAATGTGTTGTAGAACACAGCGTAGGGCAAATAATCGCACCTCGCAGCATCTTCTTCTGCTTTCATTATCACGGTTTCATCGTTCGGCGGGGAGAACAGATGTTCTGTTGCCGCTTCTGACTGCCGCGGGGATGATGCAATCTCAGTCAGACGTCAAGTGTTGACACAACATCTCAGCAATTTAATTCCCCGACGTGTCGCCGTCTTTATACCACGGTAAGCAGTGTGTCCTATAATCAACAGCCTACATCTTACGGAAATATACAACACAACATTCCTAGCATACCGCCGAAAGCTCGTCTCCCTAGTTTCTACCTGACTTAAATGTTTTGCTGTGTCATAACCGCATTCTATTTTTGTGTTACTTTCAGAAACCGGAGGCGTCTGCGGTTTCTTTGAGGGGAGCGATACACCTTGTTAGAGAACATCCGACACAGTGCCGTTCTCAAAGTGCTCCTGCTAATGCCTCAAAGCTATCCCATCATACCCACAGTGTCCCACTGTGTCACAGCACCTCAGAGTGCCAACACCATGACACCACATTGAACTGTGCCACGCACTTATAATTGCACTCAGCTCGCCTTTAATTAAAAGGCATAATCCCATTAACAAGCAGAAATAGGATTAATACTGCCTCAGACTCTAGCTGCCGCTGGAAAATGAGAACGAGAGTGTGTGTATCTGTGCGCCAGTCAGTCAGCCTGGTCCCTCGACTATGTTGGGTCACAGACAGAGCCAGTGCCGCAAGGGCATGATCTCCTGAGAGAGTCTCTCTCTCTCTCTCTCTCTCCCTCTCTCTCTCTCTCTCTCACACACACATTCACTCTCTCACTCTGTCTCTCTCTCTCAAGGTGAGAAACAAAGCTTTTGTTCCACCGGTGAAAAGGATGACATCCCACATGTGCCGCCATTGTAGCCAACAACAATGGCTGACAGAAAAAGATGACACGGTAACGGCAACATAATGTCCCCGATCCCCATTATGCTGCTGTGGCTTTGCAGAGGCTTAATACTGATGTTTTATCCTCAGCTAGCTATACACCTGTAAGGCATTATGTTGTTATCGATAATCTCCCAATCGAGTCGCTTTGTCTCATTGATCAATATGTTCAAATGCATCACAGAAGTGTTTACTTCTTGATATCTGCATCACCAAAGAAGGTGAAAGTGAAATTACTGTATATATATTGTTTTAATGGCATTACATTACGACAAATCAACGATGAATAGCAACCTTAAGCTTCCATCCCAATGTTCCCACCCTACTAGAAGGAATTAGAATGAACTTGAGAAAAGATGCCTAACCCGTGTCTGCTCTTTAAGACTATAGCTTTAGATTAAACGTGTTTACTAAATAACCTAACTGTAAAAAGAAGGTGAGACGAACATAAACCACTATATGAACTGTGTCAAAGGATCATCTAACATTTTGACTTGCTCCATTGCAACAGTTTGTTGGTACTTCCATTTAATATGGGAATGTACTGTTTTGTAATGTTAATTGTGTTCCCTTTTTGCCAAATAGCTAACAGAGTGGTAATGGGAATTACTAGTTTTTTTTTTTGAAAAGCTATATTCTATATCAATTTATTACAGCTATATATTGTTATAGCGTTGAGTGTAAAATGTTTTTTTCATATTTGGATTTGCATTAAAATGGCAAGGGTGAATGGCTAACTCACATCTCAAACTGCATTCATTTGCATGGTTTATGTTAAGTTCAGGCCTAAATGTGTGTAAAGTGGAAAGACTTTTAGTAACAACTTTGAATATGACATTTTTAAATGGAGGGAGGCCAAACATCTTCCCAGCCAATAGTACATCCATTGACCTTCAAATCAGAAAGTCTGCCCATATGTTTTGTTCCATTTTCTAGTGTCAGGGCCAGCACATTTTCTAACGTCAAGATGTCAGAAACAGCTTGATATTCTCAATAACACCCTTGCATGTTGTGACATTTTTTCAGTGCATCATTCAGGTCCCAAGGTCACCGGAACACTGAAAACAGTGACAGCTGTCAGTACAATCAAAGTAAAGGCTGGACTGGAGACCTTGGTGCTGGAAGGTTAAAACTGAGAAAGTTGCAGCTGGTTGGGTCCACGTTGGCCTAACCTGTCTCTCTCCTTGCTCCCGGGTCAAGTTCTGGCCAGAGCTCCAGCAGAAAAATCAACACACAGCGAGTCCTGAAGTGTCAGTCAGGGCTTGAGCCAGTAAGTGGTAGTTGGCGATAGGGTTCAGAGGGTGTGTCTGTGCCATCTCTTGGGAATTGTCTGTGACGATGCACAAAAAGTGATATGCAATGTGCAGACAGTCTTGGTGACAACAATGCCAAAGGTTCCTCTCAGACTATGAAGGCCCATTTATTTATAGAGAAGTAATGCTACAAAGTCACAAAACAATCAGTAGGTATTCTGGTTCAGCAAAACACTTAAATCCTCAGACAATCAGGCTGTACATAAAACCAAGTAGTACTGGATACACTATACATTACACACACACATATTGATAATAGGGAAAGTGAGTTTGGCAATTAATACCCTTACAAAAGACCTTTAATGGACCTAACGTTTCACTGGAGATCAAATAGCGCTGAGAAAGTGATATGGGAAAGAGTGGGAACAATGGACACAGAAAACGTTCTTCTACTGTAGATAGCTGAAAGCGGAGAGGTTCGGGAGAGGTCAGGGGAAACTCCCGGGTAAAAGAATAACTCCCTGAGGTCACATGGTCAATGTGACCTGACTCACATGTATTCAACTGAATCACAACCGGCTCAGCTAGGAATCTCGCCAATGCAAATGTGACCTCACAGATCACGCAAGAAAAGGCAACCACATCAGCATACAGTCTAAAACTGTAAGCGAGAATATAGGATACACTACACACCATTAATGAATCCGGATGAAATGCCCAGAATGTGAAATGGAAAAGGACACCATGGTATGCTGTCCGAGCGGAGGATTGTTCACTGTATAGCCTTGCCACAGAGATTGCAAAGCACCTCGTGAATAACACATGAATCCTCACAAAACGCATGTGTCAACACAAACACAGGCGGTGGGGCATATGGCATGCCCTTGTGTGCATGCATCTTCTGCTGGTGATTTTGAATAGCCAACTGCAAAACCTTGGGGCGAGCCGAGGATGTTTATGCACACGTGTGCCAACACGCATGTATGTTACAGCATGTTTATCCAACGATGCCCTTCAAGGCCTGGTTCACCAGAGTCAGCGATAGTCTTCCAAGAAGAGGTTCATCCAACTGGTTGGTCACATGCTCATCAAACTGAAAGTCAGTCAGACAGGCAGTCCGAGGGCAAGACAACTGAGGATTACTCGTACAGTCATGTTTGCTTTTAGCATGACTTATTTGAAATGTAAAAATAAAGTAACAGAGGTTGCCCAGAAACATTAAAATAGCAGCTAGACATTTCTTTGAGGGGGTTCTTATGAGTCCGGTGTCATTAACTTTTTACAAGCAGATAAGAGCACCATTGAGAGGGTATGAGACAACTTCAAAAACGTGAGGCTATTCAAATGTATTACTTTATTCATTTATTTATTCAAATAGTTAGTTAGGGGTGGGATGTGGAAACGCGTGACAAAAGAGGCTTGAAAAAAATGACTAAAACATCAAAACCAAAAAAAATAAATAAATAAATAAATAAACAGATAGCTCCAGGGATAATTAAGAGCTTGGCACAGAAATTTGTACAGATTTTGTACGGACCCAGAAATCCTCCCTGTCCTCAAGTTCACCTTACCAGTTTTTCTTTTTCTTTTTTTCGAACTACCATCCTCCTCGTTTCCTCGTTACCTGGCTAATCCCAGGCACTGTCAGATTTAAACGCTTCCATTCACTGGTGCTTCGCATTTTCAGCATTCAGCATCTCCCTGAGCAAGACAGACAGGCTGGGAGAGAGAAAGAGAATAAGTGAGAGAGAGAGAGAGAGAGACAGAGAGAGAGAGAGCAAGCGCTGAAGAGATAAAGAGACATGTGAAGCCAGACAACGGATGTGCTCTGTGGATTACGCAAACACACAAACACTCACACACAAGCACACACTTGTGTTCCTGTTTAATTAGCAGGGCGGTTTATCAGGGTGATCGCGAGTTCAGTGCAGCAAAGTTTCCTGCAGATAAAAACAGTTTGGGGGTGCGGGGGTCTATAATGAATGCAGAGCAGGGTTTGGGGGGGTGGGGGGGTGGGGGAGGATGTCGCGATGATGACGAGAGGGCACTCCATTTTAATTGCTTGCCGGATTCCTCTCCAGCCTTCCTTATCACCCACTCCTAATCTATTGTGGCAGATGAGAAAATTGCCTCCAACAGACACACCTGACCAGGAGTGCTCAAGCTTTACCATGACGGTTGTTACTGTGATGGCAACCAGCAAGGATGCATGCAAATGATCTCAACCTGTGTCACAGTTGTACCAAATCATTGCGTTGTTATGTTATTACATACGTTGAGATGGCTCCAAGCACCAACACCACCCTTTTCCTTTTCATTCCATGAAATTAATTCACTCAAAAGGGTAATTTGTCGGGGAACAAGTGCCCGGTTGGCCCCGACAAACAGGCGGGCTCGTTCTTTACCCCCGTTACAACCTAATCACAACCAATTAGAGGCATGACAGAGCAGACTTCAGCTGTTTTGACAGGAGGAGGAAGTGTCATCTTACTTGCCCGTGTGTTCTGCGGGATCGGGCCTGGAATGCCATTGCTGCGCTGGCTCTATCACGCCCCAAAGCTCCTGCCAAAAGTTTCCTCTTTCATTTTTCTTTTTTTTTTTTTAAACTTCCCCTCCCGAATCCACGTTCCAATTTTCCACTGGCTTGTCTGGCCAAACCATAAAGAACCCAGCGAGAAAGAGAGAGAAAAACCTCAACCTTATTGATTATCCTCCTGCTCGTGGAAGAATGTTGGCATGGGGGACGGGACAGAGGAAAAACCTAAACGAAAGCAGGAGAACGGACAGGGGGCGGTGGAGGGAGCGATTAAAAAAAGTGTCCAGGAGCTCTTGACACATCAAGGTTGAGAGGCGTTTACGTTCTCCCATTCTGACACCGGGGTTCTTCAAAAGGTGAAAAATTAAAGTCTCTGAATACGTGGGCATGAGGGTGAGGAATGTCTAGAAAAACAAACGAGTCATTTCAGTCAACTGCCTTCTAGACAGTATATGTCACCAGAAGCAGAAGCTAAACATCTTAGAGGGACATTGCCTTCAGAAACAGCACAACATGGCTATGATGAGCAGTTCATAAAGAAGCTTTGAGAGCTTGAGACTCCGAAGCAGGACTGCCACAGAGAGGAGAGGGGCAGCCAACGTACACTCACTGTTTCCAGCACTAGGACATCACATGCACGCGTGTATAGACACATACACGCACGCACACACGCTGGCAGGCAGAGGGTACAAAACAGCTGGGAGAGTAATATGGATTATTCATGAGGGCACAATATTACTGAACAATTGAATAGAACTAAATCATCCAGAACACACACACACACACACACACACACGTACAATAACATCGATAAGCTAAAGCATGTCAAAACGCCAATGTCTCTAGAATTCTTACATCTTTCCGGCACCGCGGCTCCTTGAACAGCCCTGGCCAATAGGGGTGCTATTGTGAGACTGTGCTAACCTCCTCTGGCAGGGGATTGGTGGAAATGCAGACGGGGAGACCACCCACCAATGACACCAGTTCCAATTGGATAATCTATTACTTTGTCCAATTGCAAGTCATGTATCTTGGTCTGAGAGGTGGTCTTTGTTGCACAGGGTGCCCTGAGTATGTGTACATTTGTGTGTGTGGGCTTAAGTGTGCGGCTCGGAGGAAATTGAAAATTGCTGATCTCTTTCTGGCAAATAAAGAGCAGCAGGCCGCAGCAGGCTGTCAGCTTGGTTATGCCACCCACTCTGATGAAGCCCTCTTGAATGGAGTGCAGGAATTCAACTAAGACCGTTTCTGAGGCCTAAAACGAGAGAAAGCAGTGCTGTGTAAGTTTCTGTCTGTGTGTGTGTGTGTGTATTTGTGTTCTTGAATGTACACAAACCTACTTGTGTACCCGTGGTTCATATCTGGTTGAGCATACAAGAGCATATACGTATGGTGCGTATGCCTGCTTGTGAATGTGTATACCGGCTGGGTCGTTACCCAACAGTGCGCGAGCATTCTGTAGAAAAGGAGAGGTTGTCAGAAGGTAGGGGAAGGATTAGACTACTTCAAAGCGCTGCTCACTTTTAAGCCGTTTGAGGCAAAATCCGCTTTGTGTAAACGGATGGCCGCATTGGCCGGCAATCCAAAGGGGGAGGAAAATAAAATAAATAAACAGTCCAGAGCTGAGGACAACTTGACAAAAGTCACAACCATTTGCGTATAGGTCCACTTAAAACAGATGTATCTGCCACTAATTTCCATTGCTTTTAAACTCACTTAGGCAGGTGTAATTTTATATTTTTCTTATTCTCAACATAGCCATACAAAATGTAATAATACAAATTATTTTTAAATAACACAACCAACAATGAAAAACGTCAGATAACTCATACTGCATCTTGGAAGCCAAAGAGCCCATTTGTTGTTCAAACAACATTATGAAGTGATGGTGGCTAACTCTCTTAATTTCCTTCTTCTCACTATTTTCAAGTCTACTTAAAAATAACTAACCGCTGTCACTTTGTAAGTGCCGCTGTGTGACTTGTTTTTGTAGTTTGGACCACAGTGGACCACAAGCTACTGTACATCTGACGCTGGTCTTCTCTTAGGTTAACAGTAACACAGCATACCACCAACACTGTCCGACATATTCACACAGAACCACATGGAAACAAAAACAAAAAACACTTGTGGAAACACTTTCTTTCCATGATATGTACAAACAAGCATGTACACACAGTAAGTGCTGAGCTTCTGCCTGCGTTGTCAAGGTGAAATTGTTGCCCATCACCGCGGGGACTAGCGGGTGATGGAGGGGCCGCGGCCGGCCCTCCAGCTGCCGGCAGGGCGTCTCGGTAAGCTGTAAATTACCAGCCTAGACCACTGCTGTGATGGATATGTGCGACACGCCCCGGATCAGCAAACTTCCCATACGTCTCCGAGCAAGAAGTCTTTACAAGTGGTGGACAGGGCAATACACACACACACACACATTACATGCACTAACATTTCACGTATACACAGCAGCATATGAAAACACACACAGTGACTGCAGCGTGCAGACAGGGAGAGAGAGAGACGTCCAGTAGATTTATGTGCGCGGAGATGCTGTGGTCAGGTGAAAATATTGGCCAGCTAACTAGGTGGGTGGGGAGAGGGACTACATTGGGCCAACACAAACCTTCCAATCATTCCAGTGGAACGGCTGATTTACGTTGATAAATTATATCGGGGAGAAAGTCCCCCAGTATTAACAAGTCTGTCCAACCAAGAGATGTAAAACGCATGGTTTCAAATCCTCTTAGAATAAAAACGAAAATAGGTTAGACGGGGGAAAGTATTCATTATGTCAAAGAAAAATGGTACACTTCTTGCGAATGAGAGGACTATGAATGTCGGAGAACGTTGTGGTAGAGGGAGAATTTACCGAGGCGGTCTCAGCTGACAATAACACAGTCAGCGATCGACTAGCGCAGCAGGGAGAAGGCTCCCTGGAATTATTTGGGATTTTACAAGGACACCAATTTTTATATTTATTTACCGCCACAAAAAAGGTTAAACGGACACTCCAACTGAGTAGTAATAATATTTCCTTTATGGCCTTTGAGATATGGAAAATATATTTCTAAGTAAAATGGGGGATTGGGAAACAAATACTACTGTATATTTATATTTGAATTATTTAATAGTTAAAAGAAAAACTATTGTCAAAAAAAAAACTATAATAAAAACTACAACTATAAAATTATCAGATTTTTTTGTACCACTTTAATATTGCTAGCAAGTTGGTTACAGTATATTTTATAATTTTAAGCTAGCATAATACAATATTAAAAGTAGTTTGAAAATAAGATATTATTTATCTTTTATGCAAACAATGGTTTAAAAATAAAACATTGCAGACAATGGAAATGTAACGACTACAACAGATGCCGAGCAACACAGGAAAGTGTCCATGTTAGGTGCATGTGACTTTTTTTCTAAACAGATTAGATTTGTGCTAGAAAAATCCCTCTCTCCCTAGTCCGCTCTGCTCACCCACTTTCTGGAAACATCACTGTGCACTAAAATATCCGGTCCAGCTTCGGAAGCTCCCATAATTAGGCTACTTTTAGAAAGCAAGCAAGAAAGTCTGTGACAGCGTTACCATCTTGCCGGCGGTGTGTGAAGAGCAGCCAGGGCCGAGCAGGAGAGGACCGATAAGCTTCTAGAGCAGACGGAACAGAATCCAGCCAGTTGGAGAAATTAGCTTGGCCGTACCAAAACACTGGACCTCACACATCACCTAAGGCTGAACCATAATGGAGGCAAGCAATAGAATTGCTACAGTATGTTTTCATTTGGTCAGTTACTGGTACTGTGCAAATATAAGACCATATCGTAGTTGGGTTTCACCTATCTACGCTCCTTTTTTTCTGTAAATTAAACTTTTATATATATCATTTTCCAAATTGTAAAGCAATTCAAATGTTGTAGAAATAAGGATGATACTTCTTCCCCCCCCAAAATAAATTTGTTTGCGTCACCGTAAAGTTGTGAGCCACCTTTCAGGTCTGTGTGTGTGTGTGTTCAAGACACTGGCGCATCCTGCCACCGAGACAGCCGGCCCAGTCCCAAGCAAACCGAAAGATCATCTCACTTCACGTCGGGCGGCAGAATGAAGAAATCCACGGGAGTAGACGGTGTCTTGTGTTCTCTGACGGGCCTCAGACAGGCCAGATGGAGGGACAGGGTTTTATATCATGTGCAGGCCTACCACACCCAGCAGAACGCGGGATGAAACGAGCACCAGAAATTGGGCCTTTTCAAGCGCCAACAATGGCATCCTTCAGCGGTATAGTTTCGGTCTCGCCGAAGGGACACACTGTTAGCAGGCGTCACTGTGACGTGGCATCCTAAGGGAGTTATGGCTTGGCTTGGGAAATAACAGTGAGCAGGGCACATGTACATATGGAGTGCTAGGAAGGCTGCTTTGTGAGAATGCATGGTCGTTTTCTCGTCATTTGTTTCGCTGGCTCAAAGATGGCTAAAAGGACCGGGAGGAGAAAAAGGCAGGACAATTACAACATTCTTCAGTTGCCACATGTCATGCTGCTGATAGCATGTCAAAGAGCAGTTCAACTGGATGTGAATCTTAATGGCTGCATGTGTCACATTGTATGATAGTGATCCCTGGTGCTGTGCGCCACATGTCTGGGTGTGCCGTGTCTCTATCAGCAGGTAGGCCGCGCTAATCTCTCCCCGAGTCAGCATGCACACTGCTGGATTGATTAGGTCTGACTGGCCCAGGTCAGGGGCCAATTTAGGGTTTCCGAGGGGTCAAGCGTGTTGTCCAATAAAACAGTCGGACCTCCAGACTGGACCCTGCTGGTTTCCTGGCAACGGGCACCACCCCCAGCCCGGAACCATGAGAACACCAATCCGGTAGTGATTAAGGACCGCTGGGTTCCATTCTCATTCCATCAGTTTCAATTCATCTCTTCATATAGCTGGGTCCAGATGAATTAACCTGAACAATGGACACGGGAGCGCAGTAAAGCACCCGCTATTGTGAACGGTGAAAGTAATTAAGAGGAATGTTCAATCTGTGCCGTCTTTGTGTGCAAACATCGTTAACATGTCACAAAAAGAGAAGTCACACTGTATAGATCAAAGTACAGAAATAAAGCAATTTGTTGGTAGGCTATAGAATTTGTATCGCGCAGCAACAGTATGAATTCACAGATGTTATATAAATTGAACATCCAGAATGTTAGCAATATTATTCATATTTATTATTTGCAAATACAGATATATATTATTTGCTTAAAATGACAATTTGCTGGCTCAGGCGTTTGAACAATGGCTGATACAAGTGGGACTTGATGTCAATTTGTAGCATGCACGCTTCATCAGAGTGTAGATCTTAGTGGCTATAGTGTCAGCCAACTTGCAAGTGCTATTGGCTAATGTCGACAAATTGTGTGTGTAAAATAGAAAAAAGTGTTTTATATATATACACACATATACACACACACTGTACATACATACGCACACACACGCAGTATATAAAGACAACTGTTTAACCGAGTAGTGTAATTGCTATTCCTAAGTTGGGCGTTATACATTTATGTTTGTATGTCTGTTCTAATGTGTTTTTTTTTACTTTCACACAATTTTTAAATGTTGTGCTATCTTGGCCAAGATATGTTTTATTCTCAATGGACTTTCTGGTTAAATAAACATTTAATAATAAATTATTTTTTTTTCAGAATAATTTGGTTACAAATATTACATTTACGGCATTTGGCAGACGCTTTGATCCAATGTGACTTACAAGCAGCGCATTTGTCAATAGTTGGACAGGTCATACCCTAGCTATTGATAGCAAACGGAATTCTATTAGCAAAGTTACAGAATCTTGTCATCATGGCTACTATCATGTCAATATATCATTAAATGTCAAACAAAATTGCTAATGGCCTAAATAAAGTGCTTAAGACATACTGTAAGAGCAGAACAGGATTCTAGGATCACCAGTAGAGGTACCATGGTGGATTGTGTCAGCAGCCCTGACTGTTGCCAAAAGCTCGTTTCACCACTGCAGCGCCACAGTGATTATTGTGATTGTTATGTTGTGATTACAGATGATTTAATTCATTAAAACTATCACCTGTATGACCACGCCTGCTGTGAAAATGTGCATGTGATGAGACCAATCTATTGCACTAACAATCTAATTAAGAAAACATGAATGTGAATAAATAATTGTGATCCTCATCCTGTAATGGTGTTTATAAATCTAAGGATGGATTTTTATTGTACAATATGAATATTTCATTTGTGTGCACACACACACACACACATTTATCTATTTCAACAACAACAAATTAAACCAATTTAGCCTTTAAAATAATATCTCTGTATATTTATTTTGCATGCGTCTTGGTAAACATGTGAACTCCTTAAATCATAGTCCAATATCCAGAGAGAACAATATTAGTCTAAATTAAATCCAGCGCCTGCTAGACTGTCTGGTCCATGTGTTCTCTAGCCATTCCAATACGTTATTACGTTACGATAACATATGCCTTGGTACCTTACAATGTAAAATCAACTACAAAGAGATCTGAAATCAAGAAGAGCTGCCAGTTCCAAGATCCCACGCCTAGATGGATTCAATAAGCCAGCATTTACTGTAGTGTAACAGGAAGCCAATCCACTTAATTACATCATCCGATAGAAATGTCTGCTTGTCCACACAACGCCGTTAAACCCATTAAAAAACCCTGTATTAGTTTGTTAATTTTTAAATAAACTTGGCAATTCAAAGAGCAATAACAGGCAATAGGGGTAAATGATTACACCAATTAAAATGATATTAAAATACTATGCACTGCTAATCATGCATGCTGTATTTGCAGGGCAAAACAAGCATATTGATAGACAAAGGCATTACAGTAGTGGGAACTTATGCAGTTCAAATTAATGCTGAAGGTGGGGGGAGATGAGGACAATAGGCCTTTACAGTATGTGTCTCTGCCCCTGTTAAGCTCAGTATTTCACAGCTGTTCACAGCAATAGTGTAGGCCACTGCCCTATCATGGGCTATCCCAGGGTCACAACAGCATAACATTAAGGTGGTGACTGTCCCCCAAACACAAATACATCAAGTGGCACATCCAAGCCAATCTCCACAAGTTCTACGTAGTTCTACAAATATCAAACACTGCTGCATCTCACAGAAATAACAGTCCTGCATAACAATGCTACACTTGGATGTGTAATGACAGCTGTCTAACACACACACACACACACACAAAACGCTGGTTGCTTAACAACACGTAGAAGGGGTTCAGCCACCGTGCTCTCTAGGAAACAGGCCCACATCACCCCCTCCCTCTGTCCCCGGACCCGGGGGGGAGGGGTCACGTGAGCAGGCCTCATCCATCCCCCCGCACCGTGACACTAACGGCTGCGGTACGTGTCAAGTGGTTCCGCCGGCCAGCAGTAAACAAGGCCGTTTCCTTGCCTCTGGGACCCACAGTACACTGAGGAAATGTGTGTGTGTGTGTGAGGGGAGGGGGGGTGTGAAAGACATTATAGGATCCCATGCTCATGCCAAGACCAAAAAAATATAAAAAATAAAATAAAATAAGAAAAAAAAACACAATGATCCGCCCGTCACTGCAGCTGATGAAACAACACTCATCTCATGGTTAAGACTTTTTTCATAGCGGAAATATACACCGTCCATGTGTGTGTGCGTGTGTGTGTGTGCGTGCGTGCGTTTCCCTGCAAGCCTCAGTAATTGGGCCAGCTCTCCCTCAGAGGCCCTGGAGGTAGAAAAACCTCAACGTGCCATTACATCCTCCTCTTCATTCAATCCGTCACACACCTCCTCTCCTGTCACTCGCGCACGTGCATCCACACACGCACACACAGGTGTGGGCGTGTGCGTCATTTCCCTCCTATGTGCGCTTGCGTGTCCTGATGCAAGAAGCCTGCACTGTGTGCGTCTCCTAATGAAGCCATGCGGCCTTGTCTGGTGGCCTGGAGGGGGCCAGTGCTTGAGGGCTGTGATGCTGGCAAGGGTCTGCTGGTGGAGGGGGAAGGGACGCGAGTGCCAGGCTCACCGTTAGCCCGGCTTCCCCTCTGCCCGGCATATTAAAGAGGCCCCCCGCTCGTTGTTCCTGCGCCCCACCTAGCCACCTAGCCGGGCCTCCCTCGTCGCCAGCACCATTAGGACGGCATGGAACGCTCCCCGTTTCACGTGTTCCCGGGAAGCCTGCGAGAGCGGAGCGAGGATTTGGCGGAGGACGACTGTGGCCTGACCTAAATTTACATGTTAGGAGGGAATCTGGATGACAGCACATGAAGGAAGTGGGGAGAGAGAGAGAGAGAGAGAGAGAGATGTGCTGGACTGGCCTGGCCAATGTATGTCGGTTGAGGAAGGGGGGGTTGGTGGGTGGAGCAAGGCAGTGGAAAAACAAAATGGAGAGAGAGGGAAGGAAGGAGTGAGGGACAGGGGGTGGTGGGGGTATTCAGAGCAATCAGGGACTTTGTTTGACAGTAAAGGAAGATTAAACTCTGGATATCTCTCTGGAAATGAAAATAATGAACCTGGTATTTCAAATTCAATTTCGACGTCTGTCTTAAGTTAGTGTGTTAAAGCAAATGGAGAGATACAGTATAAAGATAGGTGATACTTAACAATTGACCAATTGTCAACTAAAGTGTAATGTTACGGTAAATGCATAAAAACTACTGAATACTGAAATATTATACCATGCCTAATGTACACAAAGATACTGTACACACTATACACAGTTTTGATCCAACAAGGACATGTTCTTATTTGTCCAAATTAATTAGTTAAGTTTGTGTGTAATGCTCCTTTCAGACATGTACTGTATTATGTACTAAATACTATGTACTGTATTTAGTACATAATACTTATGTACTAAATACATAAGTATTTTTCTTCCTCCCAAATTATGTTGAACTCTAATTCTTATAAACTTATGGTGGTTGGACAGTACTATACTGTGTGTAAAACAACTTTATTTTTTTCCTGCTGTCTAAAGAATAGTTACCAATGTTTATAATATTGTCATTAAAGTAACATTGTGATATAATATTGATGCGAGTGTATTGATAAATTCCATATTTTACTTATCTAATCCACCATTAAAATTGTTACACATCTAATATTCAAAATATAACTTGTTTCTATATATTTTGATTTAATTCTTTTTTTTTATTTAACTTTTTTTTATGAAAAGGATATGAGAAAAATTATTGTCAAATTACATTACATGTAATTATCTGCAATTGTATATATTTGTTTGCTTTGTAATGTATACCTCAATACCAACTTTACTTTATTATTAAATATTTTTTAACACCCAGTAGGAGTTATTTACTCCCACTATGTACAATACCGGTTTCTGTGGGGGTTATTTCAACACCCTCGATCCATACAGCAAAACATCGTCAATTTATCATGTTCCTTTGGCTGAAACCCTGGACATTTCTGTGAATTATCTCCAGCTGTCATATATTAACTGGTTAGGATACACACTGTAACATTTATGTTACTAGTCAGCCAGTGAGGCAAAGTAATGTTATATTTAATTTTAGACTTAATAATCAATTATGATTTGAAAAATATCTCTGATGGAATAAATACATAATTAAAAATTCCATAGAGCAGCCTACATAAAAAAAAGTAAACTAAAACTGAAGTAAAATAACAAATTCTATAAAGTAGTTCCTTTTGACTTTTACATTTGACTTTCAAGTTCACATTCTCTAGCACTACTTAGGTTGTTAGGTCAGAGCGATTAAGCAACCCATATAAACCTAGAAGGACATGTTAATCATGGTCTCTCCCTCCATTTTCACTAGCCTCGTCTTAAATATACAGAGGCTGTAGATTATAGAAACTGTGAGCACTCACACTCACTCACACACACACACACACAACACCCACACATGCACACGCATTGAGCACAGCAGGGTGACGACTCATGTCCCAATAACTTTAGCTAAAGGAGTTGTGTCCTAGTGAGTGTATGTGTGTGCGACTAGTGGTTACTGTGACAGTGTGCTAGGGGGTGGGTTTATGTGTGCGCGAATGGGCGTGTCTGGTTGGAGGCTGGCTCAAGTCAGGGGCGTGGCTCTGCCTTTCCCGTATGTGGGATGGAAGTGCCTTGCGTGATCA
Organism: Aphredoderus sayanus; assembly: GCA_027564795.1. Lineage (NCBI taxonomy): Eukaryota > Metazoa > Chordata > Actinopteri > Percopsiformes > Aphredoderidae > Aphredoderus > Aphredoderus sayanus. Next base: position 15,072 of record JAODUG010051564.1, read on the forward strand.
GAACAAAGCAAGAGAGCATGATGGAAAATCCCTCAATGCCTGGCCTTTAAAAAATGCAGGAGACCAACGCACGCACAAGCAAGTAAGGTAAATGTATAAATTATGGACCAAAAAGTCTGTTTCAAAAAGATGGAGACATCCCCCACATGAGGCAGCAAACTTTACTGCATGTGAGTAGAGGAGCTAGTGGGATACTGAGTTGGTGCACATGTTAACCCTCGTGATGTCTTTAAAAATATCGTACTTGGCCAACCGGCGGATCCATCTGATTGTGAATGATTGTGTGTTTTTTAATTGGCATTCATGTGTGCATTTAATCATTAATTAATTATTTCTTTATGTATTTTTGTAGTTTTTTTCGTGCCTTTTAACGCTGCTGTTGTCCTCGGGTTTCAAACTCACACCTTGTTGTGCCAGCAGTGCACATCATATGTGTGTGTAAGATGTAGAATT
>JAODUG010051575.1:0-37032 GCA_027564795.1 Aphredoderus sayanus
AGGTTTAGTGCCTTCTATCTGCCACAAAGAGCTAGTGATTTGGGTCAGTTTGACCCGGAGGACATCATGAGGGTTAAGTAAAGTAATGCATTAAAATAAAAATAGTGTCTCTAATCTCCTAGATCCCAGGACAGCTTTGTGTGACGTTATGATCGGTCACAATCCTGGATTTGTAGATCGAAGAAATTCTATCTGTCGAGAGGTTTCTTTGAAATGGTGACAATAACCCACCAGTGTGGAGAATGTGCTGACACATGACCAGAAACTGTGTATGTGTGTGTGTTTTGTAGGTGTGCGGAAAAGGAAAAACAAATAAAATGCAAATCAGATTTTGATGAAAAAACACTAAACACTGCTTGGATTGGCCCCAGAGGGCCTCTGTCTAGTTTTCATTATCTCTCTCTCTCTCTGTCTCTCTTCCCATTTTTATCAACGTCCATGTTTTTTTTTTGCCTCTGTCATTGTTCCTCTCGCTTTGTGTTTCAGTTTTTCCCCTTATCTCAATGTCTCCCCCCCAGAGTCCCTTGTCTTCCTCCTTCAGACAGATAAAATAATCCCTCCATGGTTTGAATTATAATCATCTTCACTATAGTGTGTCTCCCTCCTACTGCTTTTCTAAGAGACAGAATAGACACTTAAAGACAATTCTGACGGTGTGTCTCTTTTGTCTCTGTTGATGTTTGTCCTTGTCTTACTTTCTGTCTGCCCTCACTAATTCTGTCCGTCCCGTTTTTGTTTTGAAGACAAACTATTTGTTTTTTGGTACATGTTTATAATATAGCACCAAGACAAGGTGTAAAAATATGAGACACATGTATCCTGCCCTAAATTATGTTGAATCGCACTGTATTGCAGCATGTGTCAAATCTTATGTCAGTATATGTTCCAATAACTTTATGTTGCACGTATTTGTGTTGCTAAATCCTCACAATGTGTGTGTATAGACACAAGCATCACACAGCACACACATGCTAGAGGCCATGACAACAATATTAGCATATGGACCCCATCTCATTTTCCAGCGATGGTTTAAACCTCAAGTTAATGAGCACTATCAGAACATTAGCCTTGAACATTTGGCACATGCACACACGCACGCACACGCACTTTTAAAAAGGGAATGGATGCATTTAGGGATGTCTTATACAGTTTAGTTTTAACAGTAATATGGGACCCTGTTTTGAGCTTGTCTGTGCATCATAAGGTTTTTAACCCTTCTGTTGTCCTCCAGGTCAAACTTGCCAAATGCACTAGCTCTTTGTGGCAGATAGAAGGCGCCAATCCTGGCAATAGAAATCTACACAATCAGGCACAATCATATGGCGCCATCTGGTGGCACAGTAAGATACAATAAGGACAACAGGAGGGTTAAGCAATGCTAGTGAGTGGACCATGGATAGGCTAGTGGATGGGGGTTTAGGGTGTCTGATACAATATATTCTAAACTAACTGTTAAACTGTCATATCAATGTCCCAGGTGCAGCAAGATAACTAGCACAGTGTTTTCCTTTCATTAATCACAGGAAAACAGTTCCCAGTGTATTCGCCACTTGGGTTGAACATGATGTTGAAGGTCAGTGTTATCATTTCCCCGATAGCGGATTATCTCAAGGCCGTAGCCATGAAGTCAACATTGGGGGAAACCAAGTATGTTGGCATAGCACATTTGTATTTTATTTACATTTTTTATATAAAATATTGTGGGGGGGAGACATTGAGCACAGCTGAATATTGGGGGGATGTGTACCCCCCAATATATATTATGACTTCACGGCCTTGGATTATACTATTGTGGAACATCAACTGATAATGTGTCACATAAAGGTTAGGCCCCCCCTACTCTCTTCTTATTCTCTAGTCTAACTCGTCATTGTGTATCTTTCTTGTGTTTTACTCATATTTTTCTCCTCCTTATAAAAAAGCAACTTTAAAACCATAATGGTGTCATTATGATGTCATTCACACTATCTCTGGTTTACCTCAGTTGATCTGTAATCTAATAGCATGAATTATCCCCCCCCACACACACACACACACACACAAACACTTTAATAACATGAGAAGAATGCGTTTTTGTGCACGTACAGCTACATTATACACATCACACAACAGCAAACACATGCGGAATTCAAAGAAAACACACAAGCAAATGCACATACACACATAGAAAACCCATAAGCCACACATACACGCATATAGCTGAGCCAACTACTGAATCATGAAGTCTCTTCAAGCACACAAACACAACAGAAATAAACAAGGAGCAGGAGTTTAACATGGAAAGAATGTGATAAGAAAAGAAATAAACGGAATGGATGTTAAGTGTAAGTATCTTGCCCCATTCTTATTTTCCCTACATGGGGAAATGTTTATCCTTCCCTAAAACCAGTAAAAGCCATCTGTAGTCACTGTATAGTTCTCAGTGTAATGTAAGTGAGGCGACAGTGGTTTTAAAAGCAATTTAGTATTTTTGGATAAATACACACATGGGTGTCATGCCTGCAGGGTGAGCAAGGCAAAGGCCATGCCCCATATTGGTTGATTGGTATGCACTATAACTACTTGTTTTGCGCAAACAGTCAGCTCTCAATTGTGCGTAAAAGTGCTCTTGAGTGTTCGTAGATTCTGTTCTTACCTAAATACAAATCCCAAAAAAGAAAACATTGGTGAATGCCAGAATCTTCGTGAAAACTGCATGAGTGGGGTTTAAGAACAAATTTGTTCTTAAGAACAGTTGGTGAATGAGGCTCACTGATATTAGCTGGCAAAGTACAGCATGAAAAGAAATGTGTTTACAGGGTCGCTATAGCTACAGTAAATGCATGAATAAATGTGACAAAATCACAAGCTAACATTTGTACACACAAATATCCTACAGCGTGTGCACAAATAATGTACTTAAATATTTGGTAAGACATGTGCACACAAACATTTAGGCAGTTTTCACAGACTAATTGTCCAGCAAAAATTATATATCAAGATTATGTATAGGTTATGTACTGTCTATCTTTATCGATTTTTTTCCCTTGCTTTCCAGATCTCCACTGTACAGTACACCTGCTTTCTCTCACACACACAATCATCTTACACACTTGTAATGAAATGTACTGATGCGTGTGCGCAGGCACACACACACACACAGCCACAGAGACAAATGTACTGGAAAGCAAACACATTAAACAGTCTTGATCTCTCACAGTTCTTCATCTGTCTTTGTCCCACCCGCCCATCCTTCAGCAAATACCTTGTTGACAGAACAGCAGCCAGCTAATGAGGTTAGTGTCTTCTAGCCTTTAGTATCGCAGCCCTGCGGCATATGATTACCATAACAATCTGCATTCCTGTTTACATAACAGAGATGGCAGCCCTTGCTGGCAGTATTCATTAAGCCTGCAACACCAGATTATTTGCATTGATCACAATTTCAATCAATGAAATTCATACATTTTCATATAGCTCAAACACGTGGTAAATCACTTTATTTATTTTTGTTGCGGATAGATGGGCTGAGGAAAGCATGGTGCAGGCAGAAATCTCATTGAATTTGTAATTTCAATTCATTATTATTTTATTATGAGTGTGATTAATGACAGATGAATCAAAGTTCCTGGTAATGGAATGAAATTGAAAGTAGTTATTATAGAGCCATTATATCCTCTGCAGGCTGTTGTTCTTAATTATATAGCTCACCCATGGCACCTTCCAATGTCTCAATCCTGTGAGGTAGATGTTCTTCGTTTCACGAAGACACATTGAAGCCCATTAGCCAGAAGCAGGCATATATTTGCATATGTCCTTTCAATCATTCATTCAGGATTCAGGATGACTATACAGAGAAAGGTCATTTATTCATCTTATTCTATACTATAACTTAATTTTCGTTATAGCATTACTATTTTGTCACATTTACGTTGTTAACTTTGAGTTTGACCTACCTAAGACATGTTATTTAAATGAACAAAACAAGTACATTGCTGATACATTTTATGGACGTTTGTAACGTTTTGATACAAATGCATTTTTAAATTCAATTAGAAATTAGAAATGACAGGCAGGTTGAAGTATGAGTATTGCTTTGCTAGATATGTCAAACATACTTAGCCTACAATGTTCATTTGCGACTTCCACATCTTTTTGCACTTTTCAAACAGGTTTCTTTTGTACCTGTAACTTCATTGTTAGACTGCAAAAATCGTCTCCAGTTACATTGACAAAATCCCTGATACATTTTTTTTTAATCTTCATAATGATTATTTTTTTCATCAATTTATGATGAAGAAAGCTTTCTTCCAGGGTCCTTTAAATAGTCTTCTCAGTTTCTCCTAGGAGAACACGTCGATTTGATTATTTATGAAATTGGAGAAAGATCTTACACATCACAATTGTACAGTAGTTGGCCAGCATAAATAAACAGATGTAACTAGCAACATATTTACTGGATTGTATTTATTAATAATCTAAAATATGGCATGTTGATATGTTGAGTTGGGTTGAATAAAATAAAAGTAGGTCACTACACAAATCTGTATCACTGCACCAGTATCACACTAAGGAGTCATGGAGTCAAGAATGATTTGGTCTAAATAATTGGCTCGTAATTTTTTTTCCCAACACAGTTGTATGGCTTCAGTTTTATGGCTTCAGATTTCAGTCCAGTGGCGATTATCTAAGACTATAGGGCAGCGGCTCTTTAACTTTTTGGAGGTATTGAACCCTGCAAGCTTCATCAGTGCATTCACCGAACCATTCGTAATTGAAAAATAAAATACTGTATGATTGTGTTTTTTAATTGGCATTGCTGTGTGTATTAATTTATTTAATAATAATTAATGTATGTATTTGTGTGGTTTTTTCCATGCCTTTTAACCCTCCTGTTGTCCTCGGGTTGCAAACACACACTTTGTTGTGCCAGCAGTGCACATCATATGTCTGCGTAAAATGTAAAATTAGGATTAGCGCCTTCTATCTGCCACATAGCTGGTGATTTAGGTTATTTTGACCCAAAGGACATCACTAGGGTTAATATAAACTTGTTAAATAAAGGTTAAATCAAAAACTCTGAAGTGGAATGCTTATATCCAAGGCTCTATTTTAAGACTCATTGCAGTTACCAAAATAAAATCCTGCGTGTAAAGATTGCCAGCTAAAGCTAATCTGTTAGGCATCTGTCTTGCTGCTATGGATGTCAGTGATATCACCGTCAAATGTCAATTGGTTCATTATTAAGCCGGAGAGCCTTGAGTCTACCTGTCATTTAGCTCCAGCTGAAGGTCAGACGTTTCAAGAGGCTGCAGCTCAATATCTGACACACTCAAGCCCACATTCGGCCTCACAAATATACACACTTACACCTACATACACACTCACACACATACTTTGAGAAAACTGACCACACAGTGAACACACTTTAATAAACCAGCTTTCTCTCTCTCTCTCACTATCACTCACACTAACACGCTCTCTCTCACTCACACACACACACACACACACACACACACTTTAATAACTGACAATCATCTACACACTTTAATATCTGGCACACATATACACATCCACAACCAAGAAATCAAGCACATAAACACACACACCTCAATAACTTTAAAAGCCTGCTGTCAATCACGTCCCTGTCCAGCTGCCTGACGCTAAAATCTCTTGACGACTATATACTGCACAGGCATCTAACCCACTGCCCAACGGTGCATAAGGCTGGGAGCTATGCTATCACGGAAAACACACACACACACAGGCGATGGTTCCCATGCACAAGCATCCATTTTCTGAAGGCATTCTGATGCACACAGACGCAACCCTATACTGTATGCCTGCATGACTCCAGGCCTCTGATTGAAGGCACTATATATGCATTTTTAATCTCAGATATTGCCGTTTGCATCCCTCTGTCTTTTGCAGCCCTCTGCTTCCTGTCAGATCTTCATAATGAGAGCCAGTAGCCTTTCACCTCGTCACAATAAACTCTTCTCGTGTCATTCAAAATTCAGCAACGGAAGGGGAGGGTCAAGGACGTCAACTGTCATTAGCATTTAGATTTGAACCGGTATGAGGTTCTTGCACTAGTCTGCAAAAGGATATTTGGATGATGAAGGGGCAGCAGAGAATACCATAAACAGGGTGGGATGGGAAAAAAGGGGTATGAAGTTGGAATGGCACTTGTTTATCTCATGAATAAAGTTGCTTTGACATACAGACTAATTTCTGTTTCACCTACAGATATTGAACAAATGAACATTTCAACTGTGGAGACCAAATAATGCATTAGGGCATACTATACTGCAGTGTTTCTCAACCCTGGTCCTGGAGTACCACTGCCCTGCATGCTTTAGAGGTCACCCTACTCAAACACAATTGATTCAAATGAATGCGTCGTTAGAGACCTGATAATGAACCATTTTCTAGACATCTACAGTAAAACATGCAGGGCATTGGCCCTTCAGGACCAGGGTTGAGAAACGATGCTGTACTGTTTACTGGGTTCAACTTCCTTGAAAGGAAACAGGCTTTAAGTTATCATTATTAAAATGTGTTTTATCCACACATGCAAAAAAATAATTAAACATATAAAAAACTTGCCCTGAACAGAAATACATTTCACATTACTAAACCATTACAGTAAAATAACACTATAGAGAATATAAATTAAATTCAACTGAAAAGAGGGAAGAAAAACATTGTTAATGCAGTATTACAGATGGAGAGAGTGAATATTTTCCTAAAATATCATTATGTCTCTTTTGCAGCCTTGGGTATGTTTGTTTTCAATGCAAGGCAGTTCCTCAGGGGCTGCTGTAACTCATCTCTCATGCTGCCAGCTGCTCTGAGTCAAGGCCGCCTCACCTCAGGTCTGGATTGGATGCATTTCATTCTGCCCTTTTAATTCCTCAGTTCACCTGGAACGTCTCCATTTGTCCTTTAGCCGATAGTTTTCCTATGGGAAAAACTTGTACGAAAACCTCCATACATGTACTACTAACACATCCGTAAAGAAACAAAAACATATTATTATTACCGTAAATAATAAAGGAATCTGGGGTAATTCAGGTCCCAATTCCTGCGTGTTCTTTGATGGCGTTTGAATTAGGAGGAAACAGCTTCTTCAGGTTAACACATCAGCTTTAATATGATATATAACAATACAAGTCAGAGCTCTGGGCCTCAGTTTCTTGTCCCTGACCAATAACAGTTTATTCGTCAGTTGGAGAAGTCTGACACACTGACCACACCCTGGCCCACTCTAATGTAGACATAATTTTAAGGTGGAGTTGGCGTTTCTGAAAGGTTGAGCCTTGGTCTGCAACGTCACCAGCTTTCTTCTCTGCCTGGTGCTGGGCCTTGCTGGGAAAGCTGCTCATTATATAGAACCAACAACAAATGCATCATTAGACGTTGTGCTGCTTATCTGATATCACAACTTGACTCACTTAGGTCATCAATACCCTGCTTTCTTCTGTTTCAGTACTTTTCCACTTTCAAGGTATTCACCTCACATAGCCTGCCCCCACCTCGACTAAATGTGTCTGTTTAAAGGCAGATTAACTATTGCTAAGCAAATCAACATGTTATGATTATTATAGATTATTATATCCCAACAATAATCAGGTTTAGTAAGTGGTTGGTGTGAATAACTGGGGAGGGTTTATAGATTTTTACACTTCTCCTGATATCTCTACATCTTCCTCTCCTCCTCTCACCTCCATTCCCTTTCCTTCTCCCGTCCTTCTCCGACTGATGTTGGATACTAACCTCACGAACTCAATTACGTATGTTGCTGTAATCATTGCAAGATACTGCATTACATGTTCTCAAAAACATCCAAGCTATTTTGAGCTGAGTCTTTTTACACAGCAAAAAATAAAAAATAAATGAGTGTGACTAATTTGAAACACTTTATCTCACTTAGCCGCGGTCCGGCTTGACTGCTGTGTAATGGTTATGGAGCAATTTCCTGACTGGATAAAAGGACATCAAGGTAGGGGTCATGGTTCAAAGATAATCTAATTCTGTTTAAATACTATTAACAGATTAGCTAGATACTGTCATGGTGAAAATTGAGGTGGGTGTGCGTGTGTGTGTGTGTGTGTGAGAGAGAGAGAGCGAGAGAGAGAGAGAGAGAGAGAGAGAGAGAGAATGCAAGCACCTGTCTCTGATTTAAATGCACTGATACAGATCTCAGACGCTCTTTAATTCTGCCTTAGAGGGAATGAGCTAGCTTTTTGGCATGCAAAGCTTTTGGGAACCCTCTTTTGTGTGTGTGTGTGTGTGCGTGCGTGCGTGGTGCTTTTGTGTGCATGAGTGAGTGTGTGATGCATGTGCACACCTGCATATGTCACACAACTCTTTGTGTTTGAGTCTGTGAACTGCCCTGTAATATGTGTGTACTGTACAATATTTCTGCACCTGTGATTTATCCTGAAGTGCCTGTGTGTGTGTGCGTGCGTGTGTGTGTGTGCTTTCAGTAGGGATTTAGAATATTGATTCTCATGTGCGTCTGTAGGAGTAATTCCTCTTCTTTAAATCCACCTGCTTCCCTTCTTCACCCTTTGCCCTCTAAACTGAAAATACTCAGCGATAAATTATAGCGGGAGACAAATCTCTTGTATTTGCCTTGCTTCAGGTCTTCATGTTAACTAAGCACATGAGTGAAGTTCAATTGTGTTCCACGTTAAACCTTATCAAACTCTTTGTGTGCCACCTGGAACACAAGGAGTCTGACAAGTGCTGTTTTGACTACTGAAGAGTGTGTGTGTCTTTCTGCACATATGTATGTCAGGCATGACATATTCTCTCTCTCTCTCCCCTCCCCCCTGTCCCTCCCTCCCTCTCCAAGCTACAGGGAGGCAGGTGTGTTGGAGCCAGGGCCGATTTGCCTCACCTGCGCTCCCACACCATGCTGCCAGATCGTAGTTACTCATTCAGTTATGGATGGGTGGATGGATGGATGATTGTCATCCAGCTGAATTAGTGCTTGTTGTTCTTTTACAGTTCTGTCTATCCAACTCGGTTCCGGGCCAACCGGCACTACAAATCTTCACAGTTCTCCAACGAGGTTCCGCTATCCTCCACTATCCTGCCACTCAGCAACTAGTGTTGCCTGCCCTTCCTTTTTTTTACATTGGACAATACATTTTGTAACCCGCCTTCGGTCTGGTATCGCGCCGTATTTTTTATTTTACATTCATGAAGGTGTGTTTGGTGGGTATTTGTGTGTGTGTGCGTGGACATATTGGTGTGATAATTTGCTGCACATTTCTTGATCACTGCCAATTGGTCTCTGTGTGTGTGTGTGTGTGTGTGTGTGTGTGTGTGTGTGTTTTGGCATGCAAAATGAATGGAATAAATGTTATGTGTAAATGTTATACATGTTTTTGTTGATTATTATATTATAAACTAACAATGATGTTTAATTGTCAGTGTGTATTTTCAGCAGTAGTTTTGTCCCATTATGTGTTTGTGCCTGTGTGCATGTTTAGCAGGTTAAACTTTCATCCATCACTCTATCTTATTCATTAAAAACATCCCTTAGGGGCAACCAGACTTTTATTGGAGAAGAAAAAAAAAATTATAGTCCATCTAAAGGGAACCAGCTTTCATTATTACTTCAGATAAGCAGCTGGCTGAACCTGTAATATGGTTCTGAGTTACAATGCTAGAAATGTGGGGTTGTGGGAGCATTGTAAATAGCCTAGTAAATCACTAATATGTACTGTGGACTTTATACACAGTCTGCTAGAGCAGATAGCAGCATATTGGAGTAGGAGACGTAGCCTTGGGCACGATATACATCCATTATCAATTGCCATGCTACTGTATGCTTTAATGGACTTACAGGTTGCGAGGTGTTTTCAATCTGGATCGAGAAGCAAAGTGTTAAGAGAACTAGCAAGCTTGCAGACTCAATGCTGGCAGGTCTTTATACAGTAACTGTGGTTATAAACAGTCTTTATCGCTGTGTTCTATTTTATTACCATGCTAATGAACTCAGCTGAAATTAGATATAAATAAACTAAACTAAACGCCAACTTAGAACATCGCTCTTTTTAACGGCTACATCACTTCAGAACCTAGTTCCACGTATTTCTTAAACAGCAAATCCATACAAATGCTTTGAATCTTTTTTATTTTATTATCTTAACCTGGTTGGTTTTAAACTAATGCAATAACACGACATATCCCACTATGTAGCTATTTGCATGTGAGAGTCTGTATACCAGTATAATGGACCTACAGTAACAACTGTATGAATTAGTACACACCAATGAGGTGTGGAAACGACCAAGGACTGTTCCCCAATCTCAAACCAGCAATCATCTTCTTTTCCTGTGAGGCTGCAGCATCAATTCATGTTGTTAACACATTAACTGCTATACAGAATGAGGAGCTACAAATACATTCTCACCATTTTCTGTCACACAGCAGAACTAATGATGGTGGACCAACTGAAATCGTATTAAATAACAAGTGCACGATTCACCTCAAAATATAGCCCTGTCTGACTGCAATGGAAGCTTTATCACAGTAATCGCAACTCTTCAATTCACCAAATGTCCCTGCTCATACTTTGATAATGTAATTTTAGTTTTACAAAGGATTTAAATGTGACATGGGAGTATACAATAATATGTGATTTGACATTTCAGACTTTATTAATTCTGACGGTTTTACATTGCTGCAGTTTAGGTTGTTGTGAAGTAACATTATGGCAGATGGTCAATAAGTACAGTATGTTTGCCACTTTGCTATGGCAGTGTGATAGATGGCAGTGTAACAGGGTTTTTATTATCCAAACAGTCATGTTCTTGCTTTTATTGTGTCTGAATATGAAAAAAGTTTGTTTACAAAAGCACCAGTGTGAATATTTCTTATGCCATAATCAGTCACATTCTGTAATCAGAATAGCTTTGATTTTCTGTGTTTTTTCTTTTTTCTTTTTTTGCATAAAAAAATTTACACAGTTCACTAGAAATAAGTTTCTGGGACATTTAAACAGTGATGACATCCTATTTAATAATGTTTCGGCTGGTAGATGCAGGAGAAAGAACAATAGCAATATACACATTACATTCATTGTAATGGTTATATCAGCCTAAGTCTTCCCACCTGATACTTCCCAGGGTAAACCTCTACTTCCTTGTATCTTGTTTTCCTATAATGTGTGTGTGTGTGCGTGTGTGTGGTTAAAGTGAGTTTTGTGGGTAAGTGCAATATCATAACTGTCAGCTAGAACCATGGATCGGCATAGATGCATGATATGGAATGAATATCCTGCCATGTTTCAAAAGGTCTTAACTCGTTAACCTGATCCTTTAAATGCCTTTTGTCAGCAGCCTTGTTTCCATTACACTGCTTTATGTGCAATTTAAAATTACAAATAGCAAAATGAGTAACGGAAACAAGTCAATATTGAAACATTTCTAAAAACGGCGAAAAGTGAGGTAATTTATGACATGATTCGACAAAGCAAAAAAAATAAGAAATAGCAATGGAAACAGATTTTTAGCATTGCTGTATCCTAGCGAACTAGCAGTTATAGCATAGGCCTATATTAAAGTATATCCGTTTGTGACCTCAGCATTAGACCAGTGAGTTTTTTATTGATGTTGTTTTTGTTTTGTCTAGAGCTCATTGCTGGCCTACTTTGAAATTGAATGTGCTTTTGAATTATTATGAAACGCCTCTCCCACACCCCAAAATTCTTGGAGATGATCATTGTCATTGTGTTTTGTTAATATTGAATAAAGAGAAAATATGAAACACAAATATTGTGTAAATGTTTCACATTTTCTTGACCTAAGACTAATTTTGTTCTTTTTCAAGAAGAAATCTGATCCCTTTAATGGCTTCAGTGCTGCTTTCTAATCTCAGACAGCTCCTACTGTGTGTTTGAAGGCAGGCGATAATGTCAGTTTAACAGTCGTTGGCAGTTAGCTACCTGACTTCCTGTCTAGAGAGGAAGTTGGCTGTCAGTTGTGATTATCTTCATCGTGCACTTTCTGACTGAGGACCCCGCTGGCCTAACTATGACCTCTCCCCGGGGGTCAAAAGTCACATGTTTCCCACCAACGCTCTGAACTGCAGCCACGCACCCTTCACATTTTATTGTGTGTGTGTCTGTGTGTAGGAGAAAAACGTCAGTTTTACTGTAGGGGTGGGGGATAAGACTGAGGTCGGCAGGCCAAGGTGGAAACAAGGTTTTATTGGAAATCTGGTTCTGGTTACAAGTCATTTTTTCCCCTCTGCTGTCTCTCTCATTTATTTAATTTCTTTCCTTGACAGGCCATGAAGCTGTTGAGAATGAAGTAAACCTCTGAACCCTGCCTCTGCCAGACATTTTAAAGTCAAGCCACGCATGAGTACTTGATATTATAACAAGCAGGGTATTAACTATTCTTCTCTGTGGATGTTTGGCTTTGGTCTGTCATGTGAACCTGTGTATGCATCTCTTGGTCCATCAGCACCTACTGTAGTTCTTTCATGTGTGTGAGAGAAGGGGTGTTTTCAGTTGTTGCAGGGAGCAAATCTGCAGATTGGCAGACATCCAAGTGTGATACATACTTCATGCGCACACACACACATATACTGTAGCTACTGTAAACACGTGGACAGAACCCTGATAGACAGGTGGGATGTCATCTGATTGCATGTCTGACAACTGAAGTGTGTGAGAGGGTTGCTGTCATTGCGTTCCTTTTCCATCAGTCCTCCTGGTTCTCTTTTCCTCTTGTTTCAGTTTGGCAATTATTTCAATTTGCTCGTGGCCATAAAGCATGGAACACTCAATATATCAACACATGTCAATTATAAGCATGCATGTATTTAAAAAATAGTAAATGAGAATTAGAAGGGCTAGAACCCCCTCCCCTCTTCTTCATTCCCTTTATCTTTTCATCTCTCCATCTGTCCCAACAATCGTCCGAAACATTCTTCCGAGCATGCATGTCACCCCATCATGATCTGGGGCTAAGTGAGTTAATCTAGTAAACAGTCATAAAGGCATTGTTTATGAACGGCGCTGTAAGTGCATTTTTGGCACCATAAACTACCCTGATTTATGTTAAAGATGTCTCCGGGAGAAACACAAACAATGTCAGACGTGTGTTTGCTTCCCCTATTCTGTTACTCATTCTGTTCTTGTTACGGTTGCCTCTCTTTTCTGTCTACTGTATATCTCACTCATTTCATCAATCCTGTACTTGTCTGTCTGGCTAAGTACATAAAAGAGAAACATCATGTTGCCGTATATGTTTCTTTGTCCACCACTAACAAAAAAACCTCACTCACTCTCATATATTGACACATCATAGGTCTGTCATATATTTCCTCTCCTATAACTTGTTTATGGCTGCTTTAATTCATCCAGCCAAGCAGCCCTTTGTTTGGGAATGTGCTTTGGCTTGTGCAGCAATCCTCCACTCCATGAAACGCATCTTCTGCGTCCACAGTATTCTTGTTTTATTTATGTAATGGATCCAACGGGCTGCCCAGCAGCTGGTTTAGCTAACAGTTTCACATCTGATATTGGTTTGCCGCAGGTGGCCAAGACGAGAGGCACTATAGATTTAGAAAAACAGCCCCCGGTGTCCCATAATCAAATATCCAGCAGAGAATGCAGTTTGCAGTTTCTCTAAAGCTTTTAGTAAGTCACAATAAGACAGTATATTGACTGGACGTCTTGTAAAAATGTGTAAAAAGGGAAGGTATATTAACTTCTTAACAGACCAGAAAGGTGACAGGGATATATTTGACTTAGACTTGAGGAAAAGTTATTGTGCTGTGAAACTGTTGGCAGACTGCCGTGAAACTGGCCGAAATAATCTGACATACTACTCGTGAGCAAGGCACATCCTGGCCACGATGCACCTACAGTATATCCATCTCATCATAATCATCAATCATCAATCATCAATCATCATTAAAAATAGTGTCGGCTGAAGATTAAATGTTGTAGGGGTGGGCACAATTTTGAAGGTCGTTTTCTAATACTGTACTTAGTTGAACAACAGTATTTGCAAACAATACATTACCAATTTGCTGCCAAAAAGTGTGATTGTCTGAATATTTAAACAACCAATTAGAGAGCATCCTCATGTCACTTGCTTGCCAAATGTTGAAGTTGGAATGTTGAATTTAACTTAAAGAAATTCACCCAGAAATTCACCAAATACAATTTGAACCAATACTGACAGGCATGGGCTTACTACCTTGCAGATTTTATTTCAGTTTTATGTTTCATATTTCAATCTGTCCTTTATTTTACAAGGTTTATCTCATTGATATTTAAATCTTTTACAAGAGAGACATGGCCAAAATAAGCAGAATATTACAGAAATAAATGATAACAAACGTAAACATTTAATTGAATGTAGCAATGAAGGTATATCTAGTAGACATAATCGCTAGATTGGTTTCATATTCCTGCCCGTTGACTTCTAAAGAGCCCCGTGCAACATTATATTGTGCTATGTAATTATGATTTGTAAAATTTTCATAATAGAAGTTGAAAGTTCCAATAGAATAAAAGAGTAGAATGTGAGGTGAATGACAATATTTTAAACATAGCAGCAAACAACTATTTTCTGCGTAAGGATTAAATGGAGTAATTGCGACCTGAGCAAAGAATGACGTCACTCTGCCTCTGTGTGTCTTAAAATCCAAGCTCGTATGTTTGTTTTCATAGCCAGCCATGCATGCATTTTAGTGCATGTGTGTGGCCTACAAAGCATGTGTTGTCATTTGAGACACTGGTGTAATAGTATGGCATCTAGTGGAAGTAAGTTATATAGAACACTTTAATGGCAATCCCTTACACATACTGTATATAGTCAGTGATGCCCTGACAGAAGGAAAGTGGATATTGGAAGTTGTATTCATACTGTATATTGGCCAGCGGGTGGCAGAATGGAGATTAGTACTGTAGGTCCTCAAAATCTTTCACACAACAATGGGAGATTTGCTTGCATGAGTGGACTTCACCCAACTTTTCAGATTCACATCCAAACAACATTAATACACATACCCTGCTGAACGTTATGAATGATTTCCTCACGACTGGTGGCAAATAAAATAAAATGGTGGAAATAGAAAATATTTCAGGAGTAAATTGGGTAATAGTCCACAGCAAAAGCAGGACACAGCAGGACAACAGTTCCGTTTTTCAGGATTCTGAGATGAGTTTTTCTTGGCATTGAAACAAATTAATAAAAAAGTTTAGAAGAATGAATTTACGGAGCTCGTACAGCAGCTGGCTAAGTTGCAGGATGATGTGCACCACCAAATGGCAGGGTTGGCCGCCTGCCAGCAGCAGAATCAGAGCATGCAGAAGCTGCAGGAAGCAAGAAGTAAGGGAATCACTAGAAGCTCGTGAGAGGAGGAAAATATCTTGAGCAACAGAAGAAGAAAAATCTCCTCCATGCAAAGGATTTAATTGCTAGCAGCCACTCAAAGGAAATGAGCAAAATCTCCAACCTGGAGAAAAGATAATGTTCAACATAAATGCGACAAAATCGGGAACGTCCCAAAACCCAGGCATCATGCCAGCACCTGGCCAGATAAGGTATGTTCTTTCCACCTGGTGCCTTAACGGGTTGGAGGACCAGACCTTGTGCACCTTATTACAGGAGCGATGCATGCTCATCAGTCAAAATGCTAAAGTTCTGCAATTGATCCTTAAATTGACTGCGGTTTTGCGTCTTGGCCTTAAGCAGATCTGACAAAGGCCCGCTGTCCAGCTGCAGCAGTACTCCAGCTACAGAAAACAGGTGGTTTCTCTGTTGACAGGGGGCTGAGATGAGGTTCAAGAGGTCAAAGAGTCCATCAATAAGGAGGCCAAAGGCATGATGAGAGAAGACTGGCTGTAATAGAGGGAAAGTGAAGCTGAGCTAAGTGAAGGGAATGAATAATGGGGGAATAGGAGGTAGGAAATAGGAAATAGCAAAGTGGTGAGATAGCAGAAACAGAGTTGGTGTGAAAAAGGCTGAGGATGGGAGGGAAAGATGGTGTTTTGGGGGGGAGGGGGGGCAGAGAGATGAATAGAATGACGGCTGAGGTGGGAGGATGAAGTAATGGTGTTGAAAGTAACAGGTCTCAGCACGTTAACTGTCAGCCATTTCCTCTACAAAATCCCCAGAGTGTGTGTGTGTGTGTGTGTGTTCGTGTGAGTGCGCATGCGCCCATGTTTGTGTGTGTGTGTGTGCGTGCGCATGCGCCCGTGTGTGTGCGTGCATGTGTGTACCTTCAAAGGAGGTTATGGAAGTTGACCTCTGATCTCATTAACAGGGTCCTACTGAGATTGCAGGCCAGGACATGCCAACACACACATGCAACACGTGCACACACACTCACAACAGTAAGCACAGTTTTCCACACCAATGCACAGCTAAACAGTTTCAAGCTACTCTCTTGGGAGGTAATAAATATATAAATAAAATGCCTTAGCACAAATTCAGTTTTTTCCGAGTGGTAGTTTACTACTGCATCAAATGTTGACTGTCGGGTATTACCTTCGAAAATAAAAACAATTCCCTTTAACTCTCCTGTCTCCCTGGAGTCAAAATGACCCGCCTTGTGGTTCAACCATAGCACAACAGGAGGGTTAATACTAAATAATAATACAATAATTATTAATTATTAATCTAATTGTAACCATTTTGACCTTGGAGTAGAATGGGAGGATTAACCTGCAATAATGACCCATCAAAGACCTCTTCTCTAACCTAACCATAACCATAACCCTAGGGGGACAGGAGGGTTAAAAAAAAGTATGGTTCAGTTTTACTACTGGCTCATGCAAACTACTGTCACTTCAAACTACACAAATTCAAGTTATTTCATACATTGTCATTCATCATTTCTATCATTAAATCTTTGCTTGCTGAGATTACGTTCTCTCTGCTGAACCAAGCAATTGTAGCCTACCCAGCTAACTTATCCTTTGTCTTTGATGTTAAAGTGGCATATTGGCAGATATGGAGAAATTAAGAACAAGACACAGAAAATTAAAACAGAATACCCGAAGATGATGAAGGCATTGAGGAGATCAAGAAGGGTTGTGAGCTGGATAGTGACTTGGTGAGAAGGTACATAGGTGACCACCACCGGGACAAAGAAATACCGGATACATATTATCAGGGCTGCCAGCACTCGCTCATCTTTCGTGTGTCACATGCTTTTATGTTCTGTCTCACGCTAGCATGAAAAAAATCATTCCATTGACTTTAATGCATCTCACGCCAAAACATACAGCTGTTCTGGTAAATGTGTCAATATCACAGATTCTCATGCCAAGTCAGCTGTAAAAGTTGGCAAGCCTGATTATTCTTTTATGAATTGATTAATTAATTATTCTTTCTAGAACATACAGTGCAACTCCAAACAAACAAAACAAATAGCAACCAATCTCAGACATACTTAATGATTTTCCCAAGATATAATGTTTCCAAATTGCAAACTGGATACTCTGTAGCTACTGTCTGCTGTGCTTTTACACAAAGAGTATACAAAACAAGCTTTTGTCACTACATTTCAAATCTTCAGACATAATTCTAAGAATGTCATGACAATGAAGTGACTGTCTAGCTAAATAATAAAAATGAATAATCAACCAGAAACAATTACTCATTTTGATTATCAAGAAAATATAACTAAATGGATTTGCCTATTCTTCTTCAGGTGAGTTGAGTATTTCAGGATGCTATACTAGTTACAATATATCTTAGAGAGAACATCCTAACTTAAAAGGATTTATTTCTGAGAATCAGCAATGCAATATTTTCATGAAGATAGAAATGTGTGCATTGTGTTATTTACTAAAATCTATTTTTAAAAGGTTTCATGGCCAAATCACTCTTTTAACCGTTGCAACTTTACTCTTGGGCCTGCAATTGAAGTCAAGCCCTGAAAGCTCCTACTGAATGAATGCACAGTATGTAGGCCTATGCTGAGTAAATGGTATATTTGAAATTGCTATACGCAGGCCACCTGAGACTGCTATGGCATAGCCTACCTTGATTTGTGTGGCTGGCCATAAAATAGGCTTATGGACTTAATCATTTTTTGTGTTAATGTGTGGCTTTATGTATGAGTAAGAGCGAGTAAGGGTTAGTGTTACAAATGCCTGTAATCAAAAACGTCAAAATTAAAATTGAACATTTAGCTAGTTGCGTGAGGGGATTAGAGTCATAGCACAACCGCAGGGCAGACAGAAAACGGGAATTAATATAACAGAACGAGTGAGAGAGAGAGAGAGGGATGGAGCATTTTTAAAAAGTGCGCTGTAGTACAAACAAACAAACATGGAAAGAGCACCAGGGATCTACAGTTTAGAACAACTTCCAAGTGATGTTAAGCGAGACAACAAGGACAGAAAGAGAGACTGTGGAAGGCCAAAGAAGAAAGGCAGTTGTCATTTAACAAAGCAGAAACCTTCTGGGCCTCAATAATTACATGATATAATGTGTGAAGTCCCTGCATGCATCCAGTTGTGTGCTAAACAAAACTGCCGGTATGCTGGCAGCGGTGAGATTGGATCAGGACAGAGGGATGCCTTAAAGTAACTATGTATGAACTGGTCTGCCACTAGATGTCACTCCAAGCACCAGCATCTCAAACCAAAACAATTGCTTCATGGGCCATGCACACGTGCACATGTGCACTAACTGCATGCACTGCCGGGCCAGCTATGAAAACAATTGAAAAGAGGTCGGATTATAACACACACAGAGGAAAGTGTGATGTCATTCTCTGCTCAGGATGAAAACTCCACTTTTACATAGAAACGTTTTATGATGCTAAAAAGTACAGTACTACAGACTTAACATTTTTTACCCTCATATTGTCCTCCGGGTCAAACTGGCCCAACGTTTTAGTGTCAACAGAAGGTGCCAATTCTAATTCTATAGCTTACACACACATATGATGTGCACTGCTGGCACAACAAGGTGTTTGAAACACCTTGTTGGAGGACAGAATGGTTAAAAGGCACGAAAAACAAAATACATAAAGAAATTAAGAAATAAATTCACACAGCACTGACGCTAAAGAGAACTACACAATCAGACAGGTGGCGTCATATGCTGGTACAATAAGGTAGTGCGTTTGAAACAGGAGGGTTACGCATTTGCATGTGAAATATAGGAATACTGTGTAATGACCTGGAAAAGAATGAGCAAATGTACTAGCCTGTGTTGCCAGATCTTAGCAGAAAAACAAGCAACCAGGATTGCATTGGTCTAATCCCTATTCAACGTGGCACACCTACTGTGTAAATAACATAGACTAAAAAATTTCTGCAGATGTGTCCTCTGACACAGAAGGCTGATATTCAAGCATTTGATAATATACTGTACAATCAAATGTTTGACTTGATTATGGCATAGATGTTGGAAGTATTGGTAAGCTGAATGTACAATTGAATAGGCAGTGACATATTTTCATTATTATTAACATTGATGCCATTCAGATTTAGCATGGGAATATACAAAATGTAAAGAAACAAAAACAAAATTAAGAAAATCTATTTTCTTTTTATTTTCTAATTTATAAAATCTAATTTAAGACATATGGATCCATGAGGGAACCATGACGGTTATCCCACAACAGAACAAAAACTATAAAACAATGTGACTGAATAAATCGTTGATAAGAGAAGAGCAGCTCTTCTGCCACCAGTAATAAAATGTAAATAGTTAGAATGTCTCTCTCACTGTCTCTCTCCAGATCTATGGACTCTTTCTATAGCTTGTAAATAAAATAGTTTGTTTAATCCTGTAAATTGTTGTATAATGTGTTTGATCTTCTCCCTTTGTAGATAAAATCAAAACAAAAAATCACCTGAAATATATCATATCCCTGTAGTGAGTTTGTGAAGATTTGGATGGTGATTTGTGATTACGATTTCTCTATTTTCTTTTAAGGTGCAACAGACAATCGCTAAGCATAATGCAAACATATGTGCAGTGATGTAACATCATGTGGAGACATAGGACCCCTAGATCAACAAGGTCACAGGCACTTTAGACATGCATTTAAACTGCATTTAGTTAGAATATGTCCAAATACATTTGCTGCAGTAGTTTAACGGATTCTACTTAATGTACATTAAGGGTTCTACCTACTGTACATTAATGGTTCTACCTACTGTACATTAAGGGTTCTACCTACTGTATATTAAGGGTTCTACCTACTGTACATTAAGGGTTCTACCTACTGTACATTAAGGGTTCTACCTACTGTACATTAAGGGTTCTACTTACATTCATACTATCTTCAATATTCATGGGTGTGTTTTGGGAGTTTGTGCTTCTTCCTGTGTGTGCAACAAGCAGAGTGTACGTACGTGCATTGCGCAAGTTCCATAGGCGCTACTACCTTGATAATAGATAGACAGACTGACAGACAGACAGAGACAGAATCCTGTCATCAGGTTGATGAGTTTCGTGTTTTTACCCTCGGATCCAGTTTCTGTGCTGCTGATGCCTCAGCACCTGGTGTGTGTGTGTGTGTGTGTGTGTGTGTGTGAGCACGCAAGGGAGAAAGAGTATGTCTGGCTGCATAACAAGCTGATCTGCATGACTGTGTGCTACTCTACCATACATTTAAGTGCATGTATGAGTTACTCTGTTAGTCGGCCGTTGTCTCTGCGCCTGGTTTGGCTTCTGACCACAAAACCAAGAAACTAGCTGAAACACATACACTGCCACAATGAAAGGAATATGTCCAGTATATGTGTGTGAAGCATCTTATAATGTGTATGGCGTGTGATTTTTGTGCCTACCTGTCCTTTTCTATGTGTGCTCAAGTTTAAGTGTAGAATGAAGAACAATGCCTTAATTTGCATTCAGGCATCTCTCTCTCTCTCTCTCTCTCGCTGTCTCTCGCTCTCTCTCTCTGTGTGTTTGTGAGATGGAGATAGCGTGAGCAGATCGAGGCCCACTGGAGCAGATGCTAACTCCAGGTGTACAGAGGGGGTTATTTCATGACTGGATACCCAACAATAAATCCATACTAAAAAGGTAAATATGAACACCTGTAGCGATTCCTTACCACTGGCACCTGAATCTCCTCTTGGGAATTCAGCAGTAAACAATGTCAGAGCGTCCCCATTATCTACCCATCCTGCATTGATTCTGCATGAATACTGATCAAAGCTTGAAATGCAATCCGCGCGCCTGTCTTTTGGTGTTTTATACTGGCGAACATCAGCATTTCAATGTCTTTAGTGTGGCCTCTGTGTTTGTGTAGCCCATACATACTTTTATGGACTATAGCTTGTCCGGACTTTTCCCGGACAAGGTTCTGTGACATTGTGTATAAAATACATTCTGAAGTGACTTAAATGTTCATTTTGTCAACTAAAATCTAACCATGACAAAGAGATGGCACTATAGAAACTCTTTGCTGATAATATTTGCACGCCCATGTTGAAAATCGAGCAGTACACTCTTTGTATTCAGAGATCTTTCTTCATCAGTGTTAATACTGCAGTGGCCAAGTGCAATTCAACTGCATCAGGTTATATTGGATTGGAGCGCCAACCAAACAAATCAACTGCCATTGTTAATCTGTGTAGTCACAGGCGCTATGCTAATTATGATAATCTCAATTTGAATATGAAATAATGCCATGATGCATTATTATTCCTTTTGTTCTGTTTTTGTGGCAGTATGGACACCAATTATTTACAATAACTCATGCATTGACTGATGGTGATCGAAACATTGCTACGACTGATTACATTCCTTCATTTTATTTTTTCATACATTGGCATGAGAAAAGCTTGTGAGCAGTGATTATTATAATTTGTTTCTATGTGTTATTTAATATGTTGCATAGCATTAATAATAGCATTGAAATACCTTTCCAAAATGAACATAAAGTTTGTGTTTATGAAAAGTAGAATGTTTTTGTCATAAAAGCCTATTGTGTATGATAGACATGGTCAACATTTTGGATTTTATCACATATTGTACACAAATCACCAACACACTCTTGAAATAAAACCTATGATGAATATGCACATTAGCTGGCAGGCAAGTTCTACAAGATACACAGCGATTATCAACTCTCTAAAACGAAACTATTAATAATGTATGACTGCATTTCCACAGGTAAAGACACACAATCTCATGCAAAATGAATTTAAATCCACAAAAAGAAGGAACAAAACAACATAGAAAGGAAACGAGTTGAAGAAGAAAGACCACAAGGGAACATACAGTAGTTTAATCTGGAGAGGAATAGCTCATTGTGGAAAAGGGGTAAAGAAAAAGCCAAGTAAAAGACAAGACACTTTTGCAGTTTAGGGTTGCTATCTGTACAGATTTGCGTAACCATATTCAATCAATGTATCTGCTAAACTATAGTGGATGCCTATTTTCAAATGGTCTGGGCTCAGATGTTCTTTCTTCTGGTAGAAATAACCCACACTGCTTCCCCAGGCTACCATCTGAATCGTATGGAAACTGAACACAGCAGCTGGGAATCGGAACCAGTGACTCTCTTTGCTCAACCTTGTTTTCCATGCAGTGAATAAAGAGGAGGAGAGACAAGACACAGCAAAGGGAGTGGAGAAAGGTATGGAAAGACAGAAAGCTATGAAGGGAGGATGTGAGGTTTTATTGCAGGCACATAGGAACATACTATCAATCTGCTTCCCGACTTTTCCCTGAGGAGGATCTGACACAGGGAGGAGGAATATGCTAAACTCACCCCTGAGATATGTATGCTATGCTGTACTTAAGTGGGATCTTTAACATTTTAATAATCGGTATTATTATATGTACAGTATTTAAAGTTTAATAATTTTTTATCAAAATGTATTTATGGATACATAAATACAAAATGTTGTGGTCAATTAAAATCTTAAATTATTTAGCCTCTTCACCAATTTACATTTTGTCAGTTTTTTTTGCGCAGAAATCTTAAAGCAAACGTGGGAGAGAAACAAAGATATCAGTTTAAATAAAAATAAAATGAAGAAGCTTATCTGCATTAACCTCTTTGGGAACCGCCCATGTCATTCTTATGGGATTAAACACTCAACTGTAGGTAAATATCTTTTGAAACTATCATGGTGTGATAGCAATTGTGCATGACTCATCGTTGCTCCCTTCTGGGACACAATGAAATCACAGTCGATATGGGGCGTCCCAGACAAACGCTCACCATCAACGGAAAACGCAACATCACAAGCCTCATTAGGAGCGTTGCTGACAGGGTCCACGAGCTCCCGTTAATTATGTCCTGTTTTCCAGACTGGGTCCAGACCTGGGACCTCTGTTTGATATTTGTTGTCGTTGCTCTTGTAGCACAATAGGTTCAGTGAGGTCATTTGTCATAATTGCCCAATGATACAGGATTTCATAGTCGTGCCGTTGAGTGCGTGTGCTAGTGCAGTATGATGGCAAGGCAAGAATCCTGGTTGTTGAGATGCAGCGCGTGTCCTGCTGCTTGCCGCTGTGTGGCCACACCAGCAACAGTTTTGCGGTGATTTGTTTCACTTTCACCTTCATATTTTGGCGGAAGAACATTATTCGGCCCGTGCAGGTCGCCAGGTCATGGACCAAGACCAGCAGGGTGATTTCCCTTGTCACTTGGCTGTCAATGCGGCCTTGAGCTCCTGCTCAGTCAGACGCATTGATGGGCCGAGGTCTGCGTCAGGCACTTGACAAACTGGGTCACGTTGCACAGATAAAAACCGTCTGCTGTGACCTTGGTACCCTTGGTAGGATATTGTCCTGGTTCAGGGACACGGATGAGCCAGGCGTGTGGATGTGCTCTGCGTTGTGTGAAAGCGGCCAGTTCACCAGGGTCAGTTGACCTACCACCATGTCGGCCAGGGAGGTTTGCCCCTGGGTTTGACCTGGGGTATTGCTATTTCTCCTCCTTCTGGCACACATCTGCAGCTGACAATATAAATGTCTTACAGAAAACGACTTACTGTACTTAACTGTGGAACGAATGCACAGTTAATACGCAGTTAAAACTGTGTTTACAAATCATCATTTGGATGCGCTTTGGATGCCTTTATCCAAAGTGACTACTTTAAGCATCTTGTTAAAGTATTCTTACAGGTATTGTAGGTAATCTTCGTGGCTCGAACCCACAACTTTACAGCTTGGAGTCATGAATGCATGCAGTGAAGTCGGTTTTGAGAAGACACAGGTCAACACAGCATGTTGTCAGTCCCAAAGGATTCTGCACAATTTGCGTGTGTGTGTGTGTCCATATAAAATAAGGAGGTGTGCGTGTTTATGTGCTTCCATGTGGGTGCATTCTGTTTGAGCAGAGGAGATATGGATGGTTGCCTTGCAACGGGAGCTCACATTTCAAATATTTACTCACAAAGCTTCTCGGTCGCCCCATTACACTTTCACAGCCAACCATCACTCAACATGTGACTTGCATTACTTCATAACACTTTGTTCAATGATTTCCAAAGAATAACTCCCAATGTAACAGCAGTGTTCAGATTATTGAGCCTTCTAAGTGGACCTCGATAGACCTCGATTAATGCAACACGGCTGACGGCAGAATTACATTGGTCATAGGTTTGTGTGTGTTGGGTACGTCTACTGGCCTCATGGATGTACAATACGAGCGCTATGTTATTACTAGTAATACAACACTGTATATTCCTCAAAATATAAACAAGAAAAAAGCTCTAGAATTTTAGTAAAACAGTTATTCGCATTCCAGGCCTCTGACTTGTTTTGAGTTTGTGAAGCATACACAAACTTACTAACATGCACAGCAGATTCATGTGTTTCATTTCAATGACTCGCCCATAAAAGAGAGGGAACATTGCTTTTACATCTCAATCGTTCCTGATTTACGATGGCTCTTCTCTCAGACGCATTCTGCACCTGTGAGTAATATCCTGTACGTGTTCTTGTGTGTGTGTGTGTGTGTGTGTGTGTGTGTGAGATATCTCGGTGGAGTCTCAATCTTTGAAAGAAGCTGACAGTCTGAAGGGAAGAGAGTTGGCCATGAATCCTGCTCGCTCGCTTGCACACGCACACACACACACACACACACACACACACACACACACACACACACACGCACCTAACAAAACATGGAGCGGGAGGGAGATGGAGGGAACAAGTGGAAGACGTTTCCTGGCTGTGAATCAGTCTGATGACGGATCGCATTTCCTTGGAGTGTCTGTACACAAGTGACCAGAATGATGCCTTTTGATTGGCCGCATTCAAGCTCTGCGCAGCTCTCCAACCAGGACGTTTACTGTGTAAGACGCAATCAGAGTCGCTATTCCCAGGCAGAGCTGGAGGGACCTGGGAGTGGGTGGAGATGGATGGAGGCAGGGAGCAAGGAACGGAAGAGCAAAAAGTAGATGAGGTGTGACGAGCTGAGGAACTTGGTACAAGCACAAGAAATAATTCTCACTACATTCTCAGTGGATTAGAGGATAGTTTTGGTGGGTTAAACAACAAATACTAAGTTTAGTTAACAAATGTGAACTCATGTTTTGCTATTTCTATGGTAGTTCAAACTTAAATTAAGTTTACTTTTCTAATTTGACAACACAGCATCAACCCGTGTGCAATGTGTCTTTGTAACAAGCCTTGAAGTAGATGCTAAAGTGATGAATGCCCAGTAGCTTAACTCTGGTCTTTGGCTCTGGTGATTCTTAATCATGTAGTGTCAGACATTCTATTGAAATCATTTATGATCTCAATGATTCCAAATCTTGCAGAGGGTGTCTTGAAATACAAAAAAATACGAAAAACGTTAGCTTTGAAAACCACAAATCATGGTTGAGGGCTTCGAGCTCAGCGTGTTCTTGTAAATAGATCCATGGACACATGCTGTGCAAAACCTTCAGTCTGCAGTACAGCTAATATGTCTCCCAACAAAAACACATTTGTTAAAAAGACTTAAAGATGATATACATGTTATAGCTTCAATTCCCAAGGCAGACATTCATATTTATTTTTAGCCGAAAACAGGATATGGAGTGGCCAAAAGCAAACAGAAACATTCTCCTCCAACAGCATGACTATGTTGTGCTTACAACATATCACCAAAGCTTTGGAGAAGCTAAAACCTATCCATGTCATGTTTATATTCCACGATGACAACAAACTTAATCCTTCTGCTAAACTCAATTCAGAAAAGATTTTGTTCCTTGTCAGTGATTCTGCAGCGCAGTAAGTGTGAAGCAGAGATACTTGCCAACACCTCCCTTAGCCACTTTCCATTTCCTCTGTGTGTGACACCCACGTTTAATTGCAAGAGATACTTGGTTTCTCAGATTCTCAGATTATTAATGGCACACATGGCAGGTTTCCATTCCAAAAGCACTAACACGTTGATTACCACCACTGTAGAAGGTTCTGTGGTCAGCCAAATCACCTGCTGCAGTGGTCGGCTGCAATGACAAATGCCTTTTGGTGTTGTTGTGGCACATGGCTGACCCTGTGCCCTGACCTGCTTTGAAAGAGGAGAGGTGAAACAGAATTTCCCTTCAGAGACCAATACATTACTTTACTTAATGTGTACATGGCAAGAGACAGGAAATGGCATTAAAAGATGTAGACCTGTGCTCTTGTTGAGAGACATTTGGAATGTTTCGATATTTTCTTCGGTTTATTGAGCAGGATCCAGGAAACCAGTAATGGTAACCAGTTATAATCACTATAATCTGTGTAATAACATAATAGTAATAGTATTTTGTAATAATCTAGATATTTTGATAGACTAACTATACTGTAAGTAGGTCTGATACAACTAAATAAGTTTCAAGGTCAGTCCATACTGAGAATAGGAACAGTAAAACTATGAAAAGCTGCCAGCTTTCAAAGCACAGACACTGGATGCAGATGAATAGACAGTTGGTTGGTTTGCTGCAAAATGTCTCTGAAATTATGTGCTGTCCAGCACAATGTGCCAAAGCATGAACATTTGTCATTCTGTCAAACAAAATGTTCTCTTGCACAGTGTAACTCCTGGAAAAACAAATTGTTTACTATTTAATATATAGTATTGTGTTCAAATACATGTCAGATAATCCTTAGTTAGCACTGTAATGCTAAACCTAATCAGGGTGGCAACTACAGTTTTCTCCCAATTCATTTCTACATTAAGGCCTGGTGGAGGCAATGGTGCATAAATCTGAAAATCTGCCAGCTTTCTCATTTTATTGAATCTCTAATACAATATAATTTGCAACAATTTCTGCTTCACTCAACTGTATGAAATGACAATTTAAATATATTGAGCCCACGACATCAAAATCATTATGGAGAAGAAAAAATGTTCAGCTGGATGATAAACCGGTGAACTTAATGCAGATGAATAATATCCAGTGGGTTGGTTGATTTGTTATAGACTACCCCCTCTCTCTCTCTTTGTTCTCCCCCTCATCGTATAATAGTCTGCCCATAAAGACCATGGCCATGACTGCATTCAGAGCATGACTTTGCCATAAACCTGGAAAATGATTGTCCTATGGCACTAGCATTTGAGCTTCATTCTAGACCTAAACATCATGAATAACCAACAGGCTCCTTGTAATGGTTTTATAACAGTTGTTCGCCTGTGGGGTGTGAGGGAAGAGAATGACAGCAGGTTGATGAGCTGGGAAGCTAAGGGTACTAGAGGCAGATGAATACTGAGTTGGCTGGTTTGTGAGAGAATGTCCACATACCAATTCTCCCTGTTGCTGTATGAAGATCATTCATGAGTTTGGTATGCTAAATTCATCCATGGGAAAATCTAGCTACAATAAAGCTAATGATGCTGTACCTACAGTATAGCAAACATATACATGATTCAATCTGACAAGTTGACCATAATGAGATTCCCTGAAACATGCCGGTTTGTCAACTTCCATCCAAAATGTAACCTGAACCTTGTTTTTCCATCTCTCTCAACTAATGCAGGCAAAATACAGTGGACATGAATTTCTGTAGTAAATATACCTGTTGAGTTCTCTGCTACAATGTGATGCGTTAGAAAGTGAAACAGACTCCTAATTAATCAGGTAAATCTCACTTCAAGCCATGCCCACACTAATGCATCTTTAAAATAAAGTGTCGTCAAAGTGTTGATGGCAGATCAACACTCCATATGTTGACATGCCTTCCGGATCATATTGAAACTGAGTCTAGATTGGGTGCTGGGGGTTGAGGTACAGGAGATGAGATACAGCCAAAGCAACTGGGAAAGAAGGTAACTAGTCAATGGGGATGACTCCCTTTTAAGAGTAAAGGCCAAGTTCAAACTAGTGACAACTAGCATCTGCCCAGCAGCACAAGGGAGCTGTTCTGTATCTGACCCTGTTCTCTGACCTCCCGGTGGATGTGGCAAGCATAAAGACAATTTCTCCTCTGAGATTAATAAACCATCGCTAGGAAAATGTTGAGTTGAATTGGAGCCAGTGTTACGTACTGTAAGAAGCGTGTTTTTCTTGGTGGCGGTGTCTTTAATATACTTTTCATAGCACAAGCACTGAGAGCTGAATGTCAAATATATAATTTAAAACATACATAATAATAACAATTATTTAGCTTAAAGTCTAAGGCATTGACATATACTGTAAGTTCAACATCTCTGATTGGCAGTGAGCATTTGAAATAGGGTTTTAACCTTATTATCTTAGAGCAAAACACCCTGGTTTTGTACTGTAGTGCCCCTATAAAACTTTCTATTTACTTGCTAGCTCATCCAGGTTTGTTTTAAAACAGAACTGCACAAAAGTGCACATATCTGCAGTATACTGTAGCTGGCCAGGTGTCCATGTGAATGCTGTAGGGGGGAAGAGATGAATGCCCAAGAGATTAATTACAAAGAACAGTTTTGTGCTGTGCCTCATTCCAGATACTTCCATCAGATCAATTTGATGTACAATGTGTACACTATTGTACACAGTCTGTTGTCTGTCTCGTGTTCCCTGTCTGTTAGTCTTGTGATAGTCTCACCCTTATCCGCCCATTACCACTGCGTCACATAAGCAACTCTATGCTCAAAGTCTGATATATACCTCCGTTAGCTCGACAGCACTTTCAGGAAGTAATACTGTCGGCTTTTCATTGGTTGTTTGCATTGTCGCTCTATCCATAATTCCAGTACAACACTGCAGTGTTTTATTTACTACTGTAATTTAAGTTTTTCCATTTATTCTAAGCAGGTAATACCAGTAGCAAATGTCACTTTCATTACCTTTCTCATTTTATCTTAAATGTATGCCATCTCATTCTGATATGAAATGCATGAAATCTAAAATTGAAATATGTTGACAATCTGGAAATATCCTTCTTAGCTATTGGAACAGCACCAACAGTGTTATGCCATGATCTTGTGCATCTGGATCCCTTTGTTGTTGTTTAGCTATGTGACCGTTGTTCAAACCTCAGCCCAACTCCTCCCTGTTTTATAACCTGGCATTCAGTCCACTGCCGTTCACATTCATGTTACACCATCCTGAACACAGGGTGTGTCTCAGTTCATCATGTCCTATGAGTTTCACATGCCCCTTGTTGTAGTCCAATGGTCTGTCTCTCCTGTCTTGTCTACCTTTGTATTTAAGCCATTGTGTTTCCACAATCCATTGTCGTTGACTGTTCTCGTTTCACGTACTGTAGTTGTCATGCTCTTGTGTCATACCTCCCCATTCCACCTCAGAACTATGTACTTACTTGCATAGTGTGTGGATTTCGAGAGGGTAGTAGTGTCTCAAATCGAACATGCAAGTCTTCTGGATGCCACTGGGTATATTAAAGCTCTTGTTAAATTATAATGTGCATTGTTGTCTTAATTAGACAGTAAAGGCAGCGCTACTCAATATAAGGTGAAACAGTAACATTATATCCAATAAGTAAATGCCTTTGTTTAGCAGCCAACTGGGCTGTAAAGCAAATCACAATGTATGAAGTGGAGAGGACTGCCACTACATGAAGTTAAATGGATGGATGGCTGATGTGTTACAGAAATGGCTCTGAATAAAGCCTGGGGCTGTGACCATGTGCAGAACATGAAGATTTGTCCAACTAAGTTTTCATCTTGCAGCCGGTAACCCCCCACCACTCCAATATACTTTTAAACAATACCCTCATTGGCAGATGGAGGAGACAAACACATTTGAGAGTGATATGGATCAAAATGAAAATCATCTGTGCGGCATCACATGGCATCTCATGAAAATAGCAGCAGGCATTTTAGATGGTTATGGAAGTTCTCATGTGTCTCACCGAGGAATTTTAAATAAGATGTTGATACATAAGCTATCTTTCTTCTATTCTCTTCTCTGAATATTTAATTTGGTTGTCAGTTGCTTCATTGTTCTATTCTGCTCATGCAAGGAATACATGTTCAACATCTCAGTTTTAGAATTGATGTTATTGGACATGGTGCGTGTTTGCAGATATTTAATCTGCCATTTGTAAACATAAACACAGCCTCTAAACGTGTCTCTCTGGCTGCCATAAGTAAATTCAGAGAAAAACCAATCACCTGTGATAACTGGCAGAAGACAAAATGAACGCTTGTCACCTTCAAAGTTACCAAAGCATGCTGGGATTAGAATTTCAGTAATGATGGAATAATCAGGGAGGAAGACACTTGGGATAAACTGTCCATGTAAAATGTATTATTGATGTGAATTAGCAGTGTGTGCGTGTGTTTGTGTGTGTTTGTGATTGGACACAGCAGTCATTTGATGATTATTTGAGGAGAAAAGCTTGTCAAATTGAATTCCACATCTGAACGGAACTAGTTTGCAAGCCTAATCATCTCTTAATTCACTGTCTGTGTTAAATCTGCATTTATCTCTGCAACGCCTTCTCATTTTGCAGCTTGCTTTTATGTCTGTCACACCTTTTGCTATATTTTTCCACTCTACACCTTTAGCTAAATCTCATGGGGCAGGATATTACCATATGTATTGCATACATGCATAATACTTGGGCAAAGATTTTGTTTTGTCTTCAGTCACTATGAAAGCTCTTGTTTTTGTGTGAAACATACTTTGTTTGATGGACAAGTCACTCTGTTCTCAGGCAGGAGACCAGATGTTGATGTAGGTCTGTGTGCATGTTCGTATTTGTAAAAAAAAAAAAGGAAAAGTTAACTCATTCACAATTGTTATATCAGCCCTCCTTATTAGTCATATATTTTTAAAAGTGTCTGTACTACTGTGAATATTTGAAAATATATACTGTATTGAGATAGAACAACAGTGAGGTGAACAAAACAAGTAAATAGAGTTTAGCCTTTTATGAGCTAAACCATTTGATTGCTAGAGATGATATGAGGAATCCAAACTACTTAGCACTTAACAAAAATTTACTGTAGCAGTCATATACTACAGGTATATAATGAAATCCAACTCTGTTCTAATGAAAACTGTGTAGCCTGATCAGAGTGAAAGCAGCCTTCTCATTACCATCTGATAGTGTGTAGATATATCAAAGAAAGTGCCCTAGATTCCCTGGATAAAGAGTAGTTATTACCAGGCTTGTTGCCATCACTACTGAACAAAGGGCAAAGATGCTTGTATTTATTTGTGTGAATAGTGGTGTTTTAAAGACAGTGTCCATTTTCACCACCCAGTCCTGATTACGAGAAGCTACATCAAAGAGTCTGGCTTTGACGAGAGGCCATCAGCTATGAATAGAAGAAAGCATGCATTAACAGAACAGAGATGTTGTTGTACCGAGTGACATTTTAATGCAGGTTGACTATCAGCAACTATCATCAAACTTTAAATAATTCTTTCCTGTAAAGCCTGGAAATGTCCTTATATAGTTTCCCGCTAAAAGATAGTATTTTATTACTTCCTTAAATGTTCTAATTCAGTTAAGCCTATATAATATAATGCTACATAAAAGTGAAATATGTCGTTTTTAACCAGAGATTATATTCAGTTTAAGAGATAAAGTGAGGCTGCACATTATTTTATGGTTTACAAAAGACATTTGATTGGAAGGAAGCAGAGATTATGAGTTTACCAGAGGAATGCACTGCCATTCACTGACTTGTCAACACATGTACTGTAAATAGATTTGTTAAAATTGACATTAATATGACTCCTCTCCTTAGATGAGCTCTCCATGGTTAAACTACAGGAATAATTAATCTGGTGCTTGTTCATCATGTGTGTCATATTAGGAATACATTTTTCAGTGCCTCATTGTGTAAAATTAATGTGGTTTATTTAAAATACCAGTGTTTCACACAAAGGCTACAAACTATAGTATACTTCCAATTGTGTGTGAATATAAGTAACATAACTACAACAAGCATAATTTAAGGTATTAACCCTCAAGATGTCCTTATAATATTGTCTTGTGCCACAAGATGACGGCATTTTATTGTTATTACTGTGTATTTTTTTCTTTATTAATTATTCCTTTTTGTATTTTTTAACCCTCCTGTTGTCCTCGGGTTTCAAACGCATACCTTGTTGTGTCAGCAGTGCACATCATATGTGTGTGTAAGCTGTAGAATTAGGTTTAGCGTCTTCTATCTGCCACAAAGAGCTAGTTCATTGGGTCAGTTTGACCTGAGGGACATCTTGAGGGTTAACCTTTAGTCTGTTATATTGTTTTAAAAAAATAAAACAATTGGAAGGGATTACCCAAAGGAGAATAGACTTACATGGGTTCTGACTTTCTTGCTTAATTGCTTTTTCGTAACCAGTCAGGTTCTGAACCCGATTTGAGAGCCTTCAGTGTTTATTCTCTGTCCAGGAGGAGGCATTAACAATTTATTATACCTACAGTATATCCTTATCGCTTATCTAGGCTGTATTTTTATATAGATTTTTTTTATACAACAGTGATGAAACAAGATGAAAGTTTCCACAACATATTTTAATAGTTCTTAGTGTATATGAATTGAATACAACTTCAGTGATGGTTTCCCCTGCTCTAACAACCATGATTCACAGTGAAAATGCTGAAGAGTTTCCAGACTAGTCAACTTATTCCTGAGCAATATTTGTGCGCCTGTTTGTTTTTTTTCACTTCTGGGCATTGGTCAGAAGTGAACGATGAGCACAGGTTCAACCTGTGGCTGTACCAACTCTCCAAAAAAGTTTTTTTATAGGCAAAAATTCAGTCAGAGTGTCTGGTATTGTATTTAGTCTGATATTGTGTTTGACACTGTTCTAAGTTTACTCATAAACCACTATCTCTGCCAATAAAGGGAGCCAATATGCAGAGGACCCCATCGAGGACATACTGTACCACTGGCAAGTGTGGGAGGATAGCTACTGTAGCTGCTCTGAAACTGAAGCACCCACCCAAACAAGTGTAGCCTACTGGTATGTGTGTTCACATCATTTTGTAAACAAGCGGGCAATGGATGACCATCTCATCAGTGCATGCAATCCTGTTCTTTCCTGTGATCACTGCAATTTGTAGGCTATCTGTAATTGACACCGTAACCTACTGTACATGACTGCACTCTATACTCATAGCCTGGGCTTTAAACATTTTTTATAGCCTGTAGTCTCCATGTTCACAGAATAAAATGCATACATCTTTGTTACTGTGTAAGTAATTGTAAGCCTCTGTGCTTTAAGAATCTTGAAGCTCCACACCATCCACACCTTCTGAAAATACTTAACTCAACATATCTGATCCCTGGGTCATTAGCCTAATTGATGTATCCTGTCAGTTTAGCACACAGAAAAAGCAGTGTTCACGATGTTTTAAAAAATTAGTGCCAACAATGAATTACTGACCACTTGCTATATTGGTTAGCACATTCAAACTACTTGTTAAACACTTGCAAAAATATCCTGTTAACAGTTTATTTATTTAGCCCTTAATCACATTACAGTGTCAAAGTGTCACCATTTGTGTCACCAAACGACTGCGTTTACCTGCTCCTCCCAGCTATATCATAAAGCATTGCACTGTATCACTGCTAATAGGCTAATAACAGACAGTTCAATGTAAACACTCTAACTGGAAACAGAGTACCAAAACTGTTATCTATGAATAATTAAAGTTGAATAATAATGAATAATAATAGTTATCTAGCTATGAATAATGGGAAATATCTCCTATCAGGAATAAGGTGGATAATCTCAATGAATAGCTGAGAGCAAACGTCAGGCAGAGCCAGGCAACAAAAAATCTATCTTCTATTATCTTGCTTAAATCTGATTTTATTCTGGGACTCAGAGGGTGTGTGAACCATTAATGAGATGAGAAAAAAATGTTTCAATGAGATGAAAAAAATATTTGGTGAATATGTGTGTGTTTCTGAAGGTTGGAATATGAATTTCCTGTTTTTTATTGTATGTACAAGGTCAACTTGTGCGTGTGCATATACAACCCCAATTCTTAAAAAAGTTGGGGTTGTATATGTACAATTTACATAAATGTAAAGTGTACATATACAGTACTGTACATTTGTAACCTAAATTGTCATACTGCATAACACCTTAACTATTTATGCAACATACCACAATATATATACTGTATAACTCATCTTAGCTTAATAAAAAATACTTTAAATATGTTATGTAACTTAACATATAAAATGTAGTTTAAAGGACAAAGTCCTTACTGTACCTTTGTACTGTCTTTTGTGATTCAAAATCAATGCAAGTATCTGACATTCTTTAGCTGCATAATCGCTGGAGCCTACATTAACATTTTAGACGTATGTTGTCCTTGAAATGTTTCTTGTGTTGCAAATTTCAAAGACTCAGATGCAGAACATCAGTGGGTGAGGACAATTTCATTGATGAGGAGGTAATTTATAAACTAGATTTTTGTCCTGGATGTCCTTGTTAGTTTGTGATTGTGTACAGCTTGTGACAGCCACGATGTTGGAGATTCTACTTAGAAATCCTTTTCCAGAGGAATGCATTCAAATGCAGCAGTGGTTGATGGAAAATATTAAGTTGCCTTTGATATTGAATATTTGCCTGAGTAGCTTTTGATCAAATTTGGAATTTGTTGTCTTCATCCTAGGAATATAAACATGGCTCTTAATGTGCGATGTGTCATGCAGAAAATGAAGATTGACTGACACCGAGCACTTTTTTGTTTTAAATTGACTCCTTGTTCATTAGTCCACGAGCAGCTATCCCATATGCCCTGTGGTTGTGTACTGTATGTCATGGAGGCCTCCATAATTTGCATTCATCAAATCTGGTGACAAATGTACGCTTGAAGGCAAATGATGTTGTGTCAGAATACAAAGTAGAGCTAGGCGAAGCCATGTATCTTTGCATATGGCCTTTTATTTCATTTAACTAGATTATTGTATCATCATGTACATTATACAAATATCTACCATATCTTATTCTTGTTTGTTACAATTAAATTAATCTAATGAAACACGTCACAAATGTTGCCCCAATGTTATCCTGACATGACCACCTAGATACTGTACCATTTTCATTGGCTCCAGCACTATAACACTAAATATTTCTAGTAATTTTAACATTATTGTCACTTGAGTAAAACCACCTGCTCTTTGAAAGAACAACTGGTAGTGTGTGAACTCACAGGTGCAAGGCCATACTGTATAAAAGACAGGCATGGCTCTATGTGGAGCTGTGTTGTTACTGTACCGTAATTTCCCTGCGGTTTAAACATTGATTTTGCAGGCTGTTGGCATCTCTGAGGTTAATACTTATCATATAACCATTAACTATTTTTGTATTACTATTGTTCCATATTCCATCAAGATCAACCGCAGGTGTATGTCTGTGTATGTATACTGTGTAGGCTACAAGGTGGAACTTTGAGGATGAGGGGGGTGATTGTATTGACTTCTTCTTACGATAGCGGGTAGACGCCACTACATTCTTGTGATATGCTGCTCCCTAACTGCTTGGAATGTGGAGTTTGAATTAAATGCCTGGCCAAAACTACATATCACCTTTAAGTGTGAGACTAAACGAGAAAGCTAAAGCCGTAATCCCTGCAAACCCGATATCGTACTGACCGATTAATTAATCCAGGAATGAGAACAAACGCTTATAAGATACTATATGTCACTAGTGTTGTCTGTATTGATGCAACTCTATAGAAAAGGCTCAGTGATTAGTGTTACGCTAATTGCAAAATGAGTAATGAGTTTTGTTACAGTGGCAATGTAATGAGAGCTCAACAGGTTGCACAGTCTGCAGTGGGTTGTGTGTGTGTGTGTGTGTATCTTTCATTGGTCATCGTTTATTTACAACTAATGAACATGACTAACCTACTGTGAATGTGTTGCATTAAATGTTTATGAAATGAAAAGCCTTGCAAACAATTACTGAAGTATATGGAAAATCATGACAGAACTGCCCCCTACATACTGTAGCAAGTTTCACCTGATTACCAGGATTTTAATACACTCTTAAAGGTTGCTCAGGCTTTCATTGTTACTGTCTGATTCATTAAACTGCCGATAATGCTGCAAAATAACTCTTGTACATCACTTTGTCATACAAACGTGACAAAACACACATGCACAGATGAACAGGCAGACAACATGCACACACACATCAAGCAGATATGATCTGACGGGTGTTCTCAGCTCTCCACAATTCTGATAATCTACACACACCATCGTACTATGAGATCACTATCATGCCATGTTAATTAGTTGACCTCCTGCTATACTCTTACTGTCTCCCTGAGCGTCAGAGTTTTTCACATCACTAAGGTGCATTTAGCACCCATGCTCTCTCTCTCTCTCTCATTCCCTCTCTTGAGATACAGTATACTTTGTATTCATGTTTTCAATTATGAAACTTCTCGTAAATACGTCTTAACCCTGGTGATGCCCTTACAATATGAACTTGAACAACTTGAACCACCAGGCGATTTTGTTTGTTTTTTGGTGCCGCATAACCCTCCTGTTGTCCTCAGGTTCCGAACACACACCTTGTTGTACCAGCAGTGCACATCATATGTGTGTCTAAGCTGTATTTAGGTTTAGCGCCTTCTATCTGCCACAAAGAGCTAGTGAATCTGGTCAGATTCGGGTCAGTTTGACCAAGAAGACATCATGAGAGTTAATACCTACTGTAAATGCATCACCACCAAGTGA
>JAODUG010051576.1:0-10174 GCA_027564795.1 Aphredoderus sayanus
GAGCACTGCTTATTGCTCGAAGCGCGCCGAAGCAACATCTCCGCGATGTGTTTAAAGTTGAACTTGTGAGCTGCGCAAGGCTGTGCGATCTCTTCTGTCAGATTACTCAAGCTGAACCCCTCTGCTCCGGGCACATAGGTCATGTCTCCTATCACGGGGACAGGGTCCAGAGTCAGCGCCTTGTACAGCGGGCAGCACAGTCCTGCAGCCTCCATCGAAGACAACCCCTTGTTCACCGGTGAAGTTCCCCAGAGCCTACTGAAAGATTGCAACGAGAAGCGTAAAGACACACTGGTTAAGGCAGTCCGCAAAGCGACAAACTTGTACAGGAGGGTAGCCACGGTCAAGTACAGGAATGTCGGGAAAGTCACCAACAGAAGTCTCAAACCGTCCAGCGCAAAGTGTCTTGTGTGCCTAGTCACGTTGGTTAAAAGCAGCAAAGACAGGCAAAGGGCAGGTGTCAAACTCCGCTGTCAGTGTAACGTGCGTGTGTGCACAACCTGCTTCAAAAACAACCCGGAATGGTACTTGACGGAGCCTCACTTTACAAAGTGTCCTACCGCCCGAGGGTTTATCTGTGCAGTGTGCGCCTGCTTCGAAGGCTCGAAGGAGAAAGTGTGCTGCGTTTGGATGTGCTCTAGGTGCGCCGCTGAATGCCAACATCAGGGCTCCACGTGTTCAAAGTGCTCCGGGGGCGTGGATCGTTGTCCGCGACACAAGACACGTACCTTATGGTGCATGTCCGACGGTTCGACCGAGCAACCCGTAAACAGCACCGACCACGTGCACAGCGAGGAGAATATTGCAGACTACAGGGATCTGATCCGATTGCGGGTATTTGACAAGGTTTCGCAGAGTAGACACTTGTCCGCTTCAGATATCAGAACCCTGTTCCCCGAGTGTTTCGCCCCTCAAGTGTGCACGTGCATGTCCGCCAGCGACCACAACCCCATGTGTGCCAGCTGCACTCCCGCCCTGACCGTGATGCAGCTGCTGGCCAAAAACCCGCGTCCTCTCGTAGCATCTTTTGCCGAGCGCGCTATACCTGGCAGAGCACTGGCTCGCAACGTGTATGACAGACGCCTGCTAATTGGAATACTTAACGATCAGGACCTGCCATTGTGCACCAACGGACGCTCGTGCAAGGGTATGCTGGTGAACGCGCAGAACAATCCCAAGCCCCTACCTTCACTAATCTCCCTCGAGTCTTACAACAGCTTTGTCTCGAGCAGAGCAAAAACCGGAGAGGTCCAGCAGATCAACCCGTGCCGTTGTATCCTCTGTCTGCTGTTCAACCAGTCTGCCGCCGTCGCGCAAATGTTCAGCCATGACAAACTATACATGGAGCCGCATCCGAGCGGCCCCGTGTATTACTTCAATGTGAAACTTTCCCCCGACGTCGGAGTGCCGGAGGTGTGCATAGATAACTATCAAGGCTACATTGTCAACTTTCAAGGCTCAGTGGGTAGCTACAGACCCACGTTCTACTACAATTGGAGAGACATGCTTAACATGTTACACAGAGACAACGGGGGTAAAATAACATTCTTACCTTTTTCCAATGCTCTGTGATCCTAGAGGACCTCTGATCTTGGGAGTTGGAGCTGTGGTGCATGGGGTGGCTCTGTGACAATATAGGCCTTAGTTTCTCTCTCTCACACCTTCCTGTAATAAAAAAGGCTATTAAAAATAAGATGATAGTAAACTGTGTGTCAAAACATTAAAAGTTGTACCTATCTTGGGGCAATGGGGCTAAGTCATCAGTCCATAGCTAACACAAACCCATTTATCCAACCAAGTTTATGGTGGTCAGACCTGTCATCCATCCGCATATAAAAATATAATCAACAATTATCCTATCTGAACCATAAGCCTGAGACCTACTAGTGAGTTAAAGATTTACTGTACCTTTGCTGCCACACTATACATTAGCCATGACTATTCTTTTCTATAAAAGACTCAGCTACATACAGGAGGCTTATGGCACATGGAAAGGGTCAAGGTGTTTGTACATACGGGGGCTCAGGTCAAGACCTAGCTCAAGACACACTACACATGAAGACTCGTACCAATATGACATTGCCACATTCTGTACTGTGCTCTAGATTGCTCATGTCTACCATTTTCTGTATGCTTTGTATGCTTTGCTGATATACTGGACAATAAAATGATCTAACAGAATAAATGACCTGCATTGTCACTGTTCGACACATCTCGTACGTAACAACACCCTACATATTCAGACGCTAAACATCTGTATTCTGAGATTACATACAATAGCTTGGATACACGCTTTTGTAGGTGTATTCACTGTCTCCGTGGCCATGCGAGGAGGTCTCGGTCATTGTGGCGATGTACGTACCGAGGGCTACTGTGTAATACAAATATTTGATATGACGCGTACACCAAGGTAAACTCACACAAATATCAGGAGGAGTACACACCGCGCAGGTGTATGTGTCTGTCTATAAATGATGTGTGCGCGAGTCTATAAAGGGTGTAGGGCAAATGAAACGAATAACGCTGTGCAGACGCCTGTTCAAAGTCGCATGTGTGTTTCTAACTGTAAACCCTGGGGTTCTCCACGATCTCCTTTTCATATCCTGCCATAGCACAAAGACGCATAGATTTCTTGGCACACAGTACATTTATTCAAGTAATCCACAGGCAAAAGAATATAATACACATTATACACACATTTACAAGGGTGCAGTAGGTGTCTATAACATTTTAGATCGCCTCTTTGTATAGTTTGTGAGCATAACATCTCCACCACGTCCACAGAAAAACAAGTAACCGATCGCGGCTGAGAGCGCGGTGCACCAAGTCACGAGTATAGCCACAGAGGTCCATAGGACCGCATCACTGGCGAATCCCGAAAGCCACCCTCCGAAAGTGACCCTGTTAGCCGTCATCTCGTCGTACCGCTTGTCAAAGTCTTCAAGGCTTCTAGAGATGATCTTCATGTCCTCTCGCACATTGATTAGCTTTACGCTTGTGTTTATGGCCTGCAGTATCTCAATGTCGGGAATTCCCGGGATACCAGCTTTCAATAGATTGGAGAAAGACACGGGTCCGTCCGATATGTGCGAACTGGAGAACTGTTTGAGCGGTGGAGACTCAATTTCCACCGCGACTGCACCCTCCATCCAAGTGACCTTCCTATCCTGGTAGCAAATACCTCGGTGGCAAGGGGCACATACGGTCTTGCACTCGCCAGGCTCCTTGATGCACCTGATGTACCTCTCGTGTGGCTTGGGCCTGTGACAATACTTGCCGTAGCAGTCGGATGGCTCGTAATACCTGCCACCTATCAACCACACTCTGTAGTCGGGCCAGCACGGGACACCGTCCGTGCTCATCCTGGGCATGGGTATGATCCCTCTGACTACGGTCTTCTCTACAGTGCCGGGGATAGAGTGTACTATGAAAAGCTTTCTGTCTTTGTACAGGGCCGTGCCGACCGTAGGGAACTCGGACAAGCCGGGGTGCTCCCGCATGACCGTCATGCCGCTGGGGCAGCTACCAGAGCGCTTCGACGCTATCTGCATTATGCAGTTTTCTACTCCTCTGGCCATGAACTTGGTGTGCATGGCAGCCTGCGTCATCTGATGGGTGACGCTCTGCATCTGAGCGTACCACATTTGATAACTGGCCATGACCGAGAACTTAACGTTGGTGTCGCGCAACGTCGTCTCCGTGTTTCTCATCATGGCCTCCCTCATCATGGCAAAGTTGCCGTTGGCAATCTCATTATTCTTCTGTATCTGCTTCTCCTGGTCGTCGATCCTCCCGTTGACCAGGGCTATGTTGATGTCGAGCTTGTTGCTCACTTCCACCATGCTGTTTGACACAGAGACATACGTGTTCTTCAGAGAGTCCATTTGAGCCGCCAGTGTGTCCACCCTATTAGAAATGTGCCACGCGAGCCCCAAGGCCGCCCCGCTCATCAACACCCCGAGAAACCTCTTGCGCCTAGCGTGGCCTCCCTGTGGCTTGTCCAGCCAGGGAAAGGGCGCGTTGTCAGGCAGCTCGTACATCTTAGCCTTCATCTCCTGTACAGCCAAGTCCTCAAGACCCTCCCTCATCATCTCTCCGGCCCTTCGGGCGTCGTTGATGATCTCGTGTGCCGAGTCGCACAGCCTACCGTAGTCCTTCCTGCAACTGTTGTCACCTCCGCATATGGCAATCAGACAGGGCCGTAGAGCGCTCACGTCGTAATTGATGCAGCTGACGTTCATGTTTATGTAGTCTATGCCCGGAGTGAAGTTGGAGACAATATATAGCGCTTCGACCGGCTTTATTATCACCCCGTGTTCCGGTTCGACCACCGGTGTGTCGAACATGTAACCGTCCTCCACAGAGACCACGTTCATGCTGTGTGTTGTCTGCCCGGTGTTGTAGGCGGCGCACACCGTGTTCACGGGAGGCGCGTACTCCACCACTCGATCGGAATCTAGGATGCCCACCATGTAGTGGGTGCGGTCCGTCGTGGGGATGAATGTGTTGATGTTGACTGCAACTTGAGGTGGCTTCGTGGAGCGCGGGGCTTTTTCACTGGGTTCACCTGGGGTGCAGGACTCGAGCTTGTACAAATTGGTTACGTAGATTTTGTCGTAGCTAGTGCTGTACATCTCCTTGTGGGGCTCCTTGAACACGCCCAGTGCCCCGTGAGCGACTATGAGCCCCGGACACACGATTGTGTTACTCAGGCCTATGTTGTACTGGGGGTCTAGACAGTTCGTGGAGCCGGAGGCTGGGTCCTTGTAGTGCATTTCCAGCATGTCACGGTTGACACTGTCCAGTTTCAACAGCCCAGTGTCGCCGAAATCCGAAACGGCACGCCTGCCCCTACCGCCCGACCCGGCTGCGCCGGCGGGTACACCTGCCACTGTCTGCTGCCTCTTCCAGTCCCTGAGCCTGTGTACGGCCGACGTGATCCCCAGTATAGCGGGGGTGTCAGCTCGAACGCCGCGTCTGAAATCCGAATCGACCGGGGCTATGACAAACTGGTTGATGCCAAACGTGCCCGCCACCAGCTCGGGAAACCGCTTGAGCATCTCTAATGAGGTAGAGGTCACGGTGATGTTCACCATGATATCCCTAGCCCAAACAGTTGTACTGGACCCCGAGCAGCACTTTGTGTTAAGGTCCTCTTTGCACTTTAACACAGCATTGGTTTCCATGTCGGCTAGTGACAGTTCGCCGGTGATCTCGGCCTGCTGTGAAACTCTGTGTTCAAGAGGGCTGATCTTTACACCCCCCGTAAGAGACAGTGTGAAAAGTATCCTGTTGGCCCTGACTCCACGCCTTAGCAGAGTCAACAGGTACAACATGACTCCCTCGCGGGGGTTGTCTCTGCTCCCCGACACCCACATGTTCTGACAGTGTCCAGCTTGACTCATGTCGACCGACCCTTGGGGCGTGACAAACGCATCGAACTCGCCCAGCTGCGAGAAGTCGATGGTACCCAGGAGTTGGCGGGATCTGGGCAGTCTGAGGAAGAGTTTCAACACCCCCTCTCTGATCAGAGCCGAGGCGAGATCCGCTGCGACCCTCGTGAAATTAGTCTCTTGCCAGCTTGCGCTGCGAGAGCACTCGGTCACGCCCCAGTCGGTCGCGTCCAGCATGATAGCGCTCGACTTTGTGGACACTATCACCTTGGATAGCGTTTCGGCAAGGGTATCGACGACCGCGGGGAATTTGCGACTCGTGGAGGCGATGGGGACGAGGCACTCGTCAAAGGAGACCTTCAGGATTACGCGACCCGCTTCAGCCACCGTGCGGAAGGTGGCGACGTCGAGTGCCACCGACAGAAAGCCCAATCCGTACACGGCTCGATCCACAGAGAGAACGGTGGCATCGCAGGAGGAGGGTATGAGAAAGTCTTTGAGCTCTGAGGCGGTGGGCGTGTAGGCAGGGTCCCGATCGTTTAGTCGCGCTGCGCTTGAGACCTCACAGATGGCAACGGGGGCCGAGGCGGCCTTGTCTGCGTTGGTTAGGCCCACTCTATGGGCTCTGGAGTTGCCTATGCAGAACCTGTTACCCTCAGACACAAAACAGTTATCCCCTAGCTGCGCGTAACAGGTGCCGATGGCCTCGGTGTCCCCGAGGCCCACGTAGGAGAGCACACAGGCGTAAGGTGAGTTTCGGATAGTCAGGACATCATCTGTCTCGGGCCATCTTCTGCTCACAGCGCGTGCCTGTAGCGTCCTCCTCAAGAGTTTGAAAGCCGCGCACTGAGGATCGGGTCCGCAATCGGCCATCGGATCCTCGCCAAAGTAATATTCTCTGTTGCGAGGGCTGGCGTGGAGCAGAATCGATATCTTGTTCAAGGGAGTGTTTGCGACAACGAGGTCCGAACACTTGAACCCTCCGGGAACTGCGATACAGGAGGACCTGTCCAACCTCCTCACGTAGGCACCAAGTATGGAGCCTTCAGTCTCGTGCCTGGCAAGATTACTTGCGGAGTCTTGGAGGGGTCTCCAGTGAGCGTAGATCATCCCTGGGCAGTAGTGGGTGCACATGTCGCTCGTGCGATTGTAGTCGTCCACGGTCAAAGCGAAGCCGCTGAAACTTTTGCCTTGACACCAGCCTTTCTGGGTGCTGCACGTGCTGACGGAGACCCAAACGTAGGGAGCGTAGCCGTAAGGGTCGTGGGAGTCAAAGAGGTTGTTGTGGACAGGGGAGCTTATGAGGCACAGTAGCCACGAGAGTGAGAGGGCTATTAGGAGCCGCATAGTTGTGGACTGGGGTGTGGTTGTTGTAGAAAAAACGTAAGCACGATACCAAAGTCTGTCACACACACACGCACACGCACACACTATGACATAGTAAGGTTCTAAAGTACCCTGTTATTGGTGAAAGAGTTACAACAGAGGGTTAGGTGCGGGAACCCTGTCGTTATCACTGTGCTTGTATTTCATCAAAGCCTGACATGTAGATGCGAGACCGATGAACTGTTTAACGGCATCGTTGTGAACCTTAGCCACATCCTGGTCCGGGACAAAAATAGGTCTACCCATGTGCGTTCTGACGCGGTTCATGATGCGGAGAGAAGCGGCATTCGCGAGCGAGTACGATTTACAGATCAGGTCCACAGACATGTTCTGCATCACTCCGATGACATTTTCATCCCTCAAGGTGTGAGCCAGATGAAGGTTGACTTGCTCCTCTGTGAACCTGTGGTTGCAGGAGTCGAGGTAAAGCTTCACCTCGTGGGGCTTTAGCACTTTTATGGAGTCCATAGTGTTCCTGTCTAATT
The DNA here is from genome assembly GCA_027564795.1 of Aphredoderus sayanus. Taxonomy (NCBI): domain Eukaryota; kingdom Metazoa; phylum Chordata; class Actinopteri; order Percopsiformes; family Aphredoderidae; genus Aphredoderus; species Aphredoderus sayanus. Next base: position 7,265 of record JAODUG010051576.1, read on the forward strand.
CGCACAGGTGACAGCTGGTGCCCTCATTCTCGCACTGCACATCAACTATGGAGGGGTGCCCGTGAGCGTTGAGGTTCATGTAGAGCATAGGGTACTGTTTTTGCATGAAGCGATCCCTATCTCCGATCGAGTCCACCTCCCGGTCTTGTTGCTCCCCGGGCTCGGGGAACATGTGGAATATAGCGTCAGAGGCCATGGCGGGGGAATAGCCTCGCTTTGATGCAGCTCGCGAGGCACCGGGTGTGTTAGGAGTACTAATAGCACCGACTGCTCTTGTCTCTTCCCGAGAAGCATGATTGTGACTGCCACCTCTGACACGGCGCGTACTCACGGGAGGTTGTTTGTTCATGTTGTCCGGCTTGGTTCTCGACATTACACTCTTATTGTGGCCACCTCTCTCGGAGAGGTCACCTCGAACATTTTCACGCAACGATGAAAGCTGCTCAGAGGAAGAACCTGAAGGATAAGAATAAGACGGACACAAAGTCGAAGAAGAGCTGCGATCACTCATCCTCAGCTGCCGGCGTAAGCAGAGACTGTTCTAAGGCTGTCGCTGGACTTATCGAGAGTGATACATTTACGGTGTGCGGAGGGCTAATCGCGTCGTGCTGCGGCCTACGTTTTGGTAGCCAGTGCGTATTCCGTACGAGTTCCAAGCACGTAATTGCCATAGTAAACAGTGAATATTGTAAATGGTGCAAAGGGGCTCTGTCTACACCTGTGTATGAGAGCGATTCTAATGAAGTCAGGACTAGGGTGTACTTACGGGGGATGTTTCACCTCAAGTTGTGGGACGCGGTGAAGCTATCTGAACTGATATCCGCGCTCACGCACAGCCAAACACACGGTGACAGTCACAGATTTCCATTCACTGGCACCCCTCCCTATTGCACAGTGGAAAATGTGACACACATCTCCAGTCTCGCACTCCAGACGTTGATGGAGTTTGACAAGGAATTTGTCTGGGGAGACAATCTGATCTTCAACACCAAGGTGGAACATAACGAGTCGGGTTCGCACTAAAGTATAGGTGCTTCCGCAGCTGAGAGAGAGAGAGAGAGAGAGAGAGAGAGAGAGAGAGAGAGGCTTTCAATTGCAATGTCCTCGAGCGGTGTCACCCCCTTGGTGAGCCAGGGGGCCAGGGTAGGACCAGTGTTCTGCACGAAAGACCAATGCGCATTTGTGAAAGTGTCAAACAAGGACAACAAGAGAGCCGTTTTAAACATGACCAGCATGACTCTAGTGGAATATGCCGAGAGACACAAGTACCCCGAAGGGGCTCTGCGTTCGGACCAGTCTCTATTCGTGCCAATCTTCTGCAAAGAGTGCTACGGCACCAATGAGGACAATTACACCGAGGCGCTGGCCAGTATCATTTCAAGCGGGACCGACAAGTTCCTTGTGGGGATGTGTAGCGTCTTTGGGGTGGCACAGGGTGAGGTGTACCCAGAGTCGAGGAAAGATTTCATTGTGGGGAATGACATGTCGTACTCCGGAGCGTGTCACCTCCAACCCGGCAAGGCTGTGTTCCTACACAAAGTCAAGAAGGACATCGGCCGAGTCAAGTGTTACTGGCACGTCCACAGCAGGTCTGTTGATAAAACCTTCCTGTACTGCTGCGTCGCGTGTGACGACAACGAGTACGCCAATGGCGTCGTGAAGCCAGACATGAGCATGGGCTTCAGCTTAGGTACGGTGGGAGATAACATGATCGGCCCCGTGACAGAGGAGTGCAGTTTAGTCTCTGTGCCCATGAGACCAGGCTGCTTTTGCACCCTGGTGACACACAAGGATCTGGCCCAGACCATGACCAGGATGGGATTTTCCACTCTGAAGGACTCGGTCCTTGACGCAGGCCTCGATCTGAAGGAGAGCGCCGGGGAGTTCGATCCACAGCCTGAAACTCCCTCGGATGAGTCGGACGAGGGCTCTGCTGGGGCCATTAGTGTCACGGAGACTGTTAAATCACTGAGGAAGGCAGTGCTCGACCAAGCAGCCGAGGTGAGGGTGCTCAAGGACGTATTAGAGGCCATCAAGGTTCAGAATAGCTTACTAACACAGATACTGAAATGTCCGCACAATCCAGACACACTGTTCACAGTGCAAGGAGCTAAGGACTTCACCAGACGCACCGGTTTAAAAACTAAACTCTGCGCTGGAATTCAACCTACTGACACAGATACTAACACCGAAGTAACAGACCCAACAGGAGATACACCGGCACCTACACCCACACAGATGGAAGATGCAATGGTCGGTACACAGACCCAAATCGATACTCTAATCAAACTTTTACAGCAGCAGCCTCAGCAGCAGCCTCCGCAGCAGCCTCCGCAGCAACAGTATCAGCAGATGCAAGCACAGCTACAAGCTCTACAGAGTTACATGCAGCTGGCCCCCATACTTCAACATGTTATGCAACCCCAAAGCCACCCTCAGTGGAACCCTCAGCAGCAGCAGCAGCATCAGCAGCAGACCAGGCAAGGGGTCTTCAGGGGGCAGGATCTCTACAGCCCAAGCAGTGTATCGAATCCTGGCAACAAAACGTTACAGTATGACACTCTGACTGACGAGCAAAGGAGGATGGTAGCGATTGAGTACAACAAGGAGGAATTTGAGAGACAGGCAGCCTCCCAGAAAGAGCAAGAGAAGATGCTCGACTCAATCAAGGCCAGCATAAGAGACGTCATACTGGAACAACAGCGCAGCTCTGTGTTACAAGAGTCCATGTCTAACCAGCCCCGTATGGACACGTTACAGAGCTTAGCAAGAGACACCCCGTATAAGCGTCTGAGCAAACATTCCAAGAGTGATCAGGATCCCGGTGATATCTCTAAATTGATGAACGAACTACGGGAACTCACGAAGCAGATCTCAAAGCACGGAAGTAGCGGCTCAAGCGAGGAGGGC
>JAODUG010051587.1:0-15518 GCA_027564795.1 Aphredoderus sayanus
GAGAGACAGAGATAGAGAGATAGTGAGATATATATATATATATATATATATATATATATATATATATATGGTGGATGAGAGAGGAGAGGGAGAGAGAGAGAAAGAGGGTACATGTTTAGAAAAACAACAAAAACAGCATAATGTTCATGGAAGCAGCTACAGACACTGGAGGGCCCCCCAGAGACCGCAGAGAGGGACAGGGACAACAAAGAGCTCCATCTTGAGTTGAGTGAATGGACCTGTCCATCTCTCCCTTTCATCTCAGCTGTTGCCTGTTCTTCTGTTTTCACCCCCCCCCCCCCCACCCCCCCCATCATCAGGTTCACATTGTGCCATTAGCTCAACCTGTAGTCTTAATCAGAGCCTTGGCACAAGCATCACCTCCATCACACACACACACACACACACACACACACTTGATAGATAAACACATTTCAATGCAACACCAATCATGTTCTCTGCCCAATGCACCCCCCAACATACCAAGCCACATAACACAACATAACACATGGGACATCCATCTCTTCACTTCATCCACCAGATAGCACATACACATAAACTGTGTGTGTGTGTGTGTGTGGGGGGTGGGCCCTCTCATGGGCATGGGGTGAACCTGAATTAACTTCTACCCCTCATATTCTATACACACGCGTGCACACGCCCCCCCAGCCCCCATCTATGTCAGTGTGTGTATTGATAATGGTCATTAGCATATTTATGATCATTGCCAGCCTCTTATTGTTTGTGTGCTCCATTAATCTTCATCTGCTGCCTGCCGACTGACAGCTCAATCTAACAGGCCATCACATGGCACACACACACACACACACACACACACACACACTCACGCACGCACGCACGCAACACAAACTCACAGAAACACGTGTACAGTGTATAGTTACACACACATTGGCCCACTTGCATTGACTAGCCGGAGGGGGTATTGTCTCACAGATGCACGCAAACACACAAACACACACACACACACACAATGACGCAGTCGCTGATTGACATTCACCCCTGTGAGCCTAATCAGCTGAGGTTGTCCTCACCAGCTGCGCAGGGCTCTGCGTAGTGTCGATGCAGCGCCTTGGCACCATGCCGGCTGTGCCCGCTGTGCCCGCAGGCAGCGAGCTCCCTGGGGGCCGCAGGGAGGGCGACAGTGCCTCTCCTTACGGTGCCACATCCCCACATAGGTAGGCTGGCACTTTATGTCCTCCACCCCGTATCACTGAAGACCCCTGCCCCAGCCCCCTGTAGAGTCAGTCCCAGGTGTGTCCAAGTGCCACACGCACACAAACACACACGTATTGTACACACACACACACACACACACACACACACACACACAGTACCCTCCAGGCAAATGTGTGTAAATAAAGAGGTTCAGCAGCCTCAGACACTTGGCAAGGAAACATGAGGAGTGTGGGAGGTTGGGCTGAGAACAACAGTGACTGAAACGTTTTAACCTTGACCCCCAAAAATAAGTGAGAATTGGGGGGATAGGCGGTTATGCGTGTGTGTGTGTGTGTGTGTGTGTGTGTGTGTGTGTGTGTGTACTGTATGTGTGTGTATATAATCACACACAGAAAGATAAACAAGGAGTTCTACCAACATACAGTAAAAAACTATAAATGATTATTGCAAAATCTATAAATGAAATAGACAAACACTCTTTCACTAAATGCTTGTGTGTGTGTGTGTGTGTGTGCATGTGTGTGCCTGTGTGTGTGCCAGCTGACTGCAGTGTGACTGAGGACTGGATGGGAGCCAGGTTTACTAGGAGGTCTGTTGCCCCTGTGGTCTCTTGCTTTTCTCCTTCCTCTCTTCCCCCCATCTGCTCTGGGAGGAACCACTGGACCACCAGGACGTAAGAGAGAGTGTGTGTGTGTCAAATCAAAACAAAAACATATCTCCCACTGCCATAGGATGCTCCTTTGGAAATGCATTGCGATGGACAGGATATTGTTGTTATGAGCGGTGTTCAAAACTTTGCTTGTGTTCCTATTTATGGCTGTGTAGAAGTACATGATGTTTCTTTAGCATGCACTGAGAAAAATAAGCTAGAGCAGTGGTTCCCAAACCTTTCAGCTCGCGACCCCCATAACTACAGTGCCAGACACTCGTGACCCCCGCTATCCCCATTGGTGGTAGAAGCATAACAGCCATAATATTATTTGATAGTATTTTAATATAGGCTAATAACAGAATACATCAAAGTAATGTATAAACTGTACTACTACTAACAATTATGGCTAAAATATGCTGTTTCTAATCATTTTTAAATGTTGTTTAATTTCTGAAAGTAATCTCGTGACCCTCTCCTCTGTGTCTCGCGACCCACCGGAGGGGGGGGGGGGGGGGTCCCAACCCACATTTTGGGAACCACTGAGCTAGAAGACTGCCTGACTGACTAAGTAGATATTTGGTGAATTTGAGAAAAAGTGTATTAGCTCACAATCACTTTTTATACAACTTTTGGTAATTTTCAGTGAATGTGGTGTTCCAGTAAAAAATGGTGTGGATCACACCACACAACACTATTCGAGGCTTGACACTGTGTGTTCAATGTGTTAGATTTTTTAATGTTGAGCTTAAATATCAACATTTGTTCTACAGCATTCTACAGCATATAGCTAACGCTATATCTTTAACAGTACAGTGGCCAGTGTACACCCCTTTAGCATCTCCAAGCTTTGGCTATTATCGCTAACCTACAGTATAAGCAGTCTTAAACGAAAATACACCATGCAGAAACATTGATAGTGTGTCGCTTTCCTTGATCATAAACCCAGTTTTATAGAGGCTATCTATAATGTGCCACTACCAGAGATTATAGGGGTTTTATAGTAATCTCCCACAGAGAATATAGTGTTATACTGCTTTGGTAAATCATTGCCTCTACTAAGTTTGTTTGCCAGTAAGAGAGAGGGAAGGAGACAGAGTGAGTTTTTCTGAGGTGTTAACATTTACGAGGTGTAGGCTAATATATTTCAATAGTTTATGGAAGCAGTAAAATCTGAAATACATAATTTGTTAACATGTTCCATGTAAAACAGCCCTTAAAGATGAGCTTTGAATACAAATGCAGATTTGCTGGTGTCTAAACGTAATCTATCATTCATCACCAAGCGGGCCCCTTAACCCTTTGCAGTAAAACTCCTATGGCACAAATTAGATACTATAATGTAATGTATAACACAAGGTTTTGTCCTGTTGAAGTGACATCTATTAAAGTATTTTGATATTAGAAATGTGCCTTCAAACTAATAATTGGAGCCTAATGGGAAAAAAGTAAAACCCAAACCTTCCAAACACTCTTTATTATATTCTTACCCTCCAGCTTAGACAGCAAAATGAAATTAAATGTTTTTAAAACAAATAGCGTTGGCCCTCATTAGCATTGCTAAAAAATCCCAACAGAAGGTTACGTCTAATCTCACACAAAACACAATACTTACACAAAAACTGAAAAATAGGACAGACTTTTAATAACCCATTTCTCTATTCAGCTACACAACTATCAGTATTAGTTGTTTTTTTTTCAGCTTTTGCATCTACTGTTTTCAGGGGGAATGAGTCCGTGACCTGGTTCATATACAGGGTTCAGCATGATGTATTTACGCCACCTGAATCTCTCCCATCATCACCTTCACTTAGCCAATGATGAACAGGCAATCGCAGTGTGTGATTAAACGTCAGGGCACGGGGGTAAAAATATGCCATTCATATTTAATATTCTACTAACGAGGAGGCAAGCTCCCAAACTGCCAACAAAATAGATATACCATAACACGAATACACACGCACACACGCGCACATGCGCTCATGCACGGGTGCACACTCTCGTCCTCCTCTTGCCTGAGAACACACACCTAAACATGTCCCCAGCCCCTATCTCCCCCTCACCCTGGTTCTGGCTAGGTGGAATTAGAAAACCACCCCCGCGGTCTCATTAATTAATTAAACACCGTGTGCCAGTGGCACCTGGGTAACGGTTATCACCGGCGCTCAGACACACGGTGATCTCAATAACCATCCTCACCACAGGGCATGGATGGGGGGGTGGAAAACTGGGAGCAGTGGACAGACTTTACAAGTCTGAGGAAAAGACGGGCTCAGAAATGATAATAGCAAAGAAAATGATAGACCTCAAACAGAGGTTTAGTGTAGGCCTCCTTGTAAGGTGCAATGGGTGTAAAACACCTTTCTCTGCGAAGGTAACTGGGGCAGCCTTATCCCATCACTTTAATATAGATTGTTTGCACCTAGCTGGTGTATGCAGGTTCTTTAACCATAATTATGGACTCCACAGGGGCTCCTCTTCTGTCTTTGTAGCTACCTTAAATCACAATACTAACAGCTCATTATCTCCTTTCAGTTCCTCTGCATGCTGGGAATCTGAACACACGTGCACATGCGTGTACACACACACGTGTGCACATGCGTGTACACACACACACACACACACACAAAATAACCTACACAAAATCCTTAAAATGAAAAATATATACATTGGATTATAATTCATTAGGATGGAGTTTAATCAATTAATCATCAATTAATTAATTATACATTGGAGTGTTGCTTTCTGTATATCAAGAGCACTTTCCAAATCTTACAACTAAAAGGAAAGTAGTCACAAAAGGCTTGATGCTTAGTTGAAACAAATGATGGCACAGTATGCCGTACACACCGTCTGTGTCAATACTTTTCACATCCCTTAGCAAGCAGTATTAAAGCAAACACAGTAAAGTGCCTTAATTATTACGACAAACACAATAAAGCAAACATCTCTGAGGTGATAGGTAGAAGACCATCATTAGTGTGATCAGTTCACCTATGGAAGGAGAAGAATAAATATATATATCTATATGGACACGCTGAGCATTACCTTTAAAATGTAGTTAGAGGAAAATAATTGTTGTCAATATGATGTGTGATTTGTATTTTTTCCAGACCTTACATTTATTAAGTTAAAAACCTGACCATTAAAAGCCTAACAGAAACCTTGAAAACAATAAGGTAGTTTACATTAATGAGTAACATATTATGCTATAATCTTCCAAACTGATACAGACAAGGCTATCTGTGTAGTATGAAATTCCATGACTCGTTTATAGCAATCTAATAATTTGACAAAGCACTTGCTAGCACTAAAGGTTACCTGTGCTAACAACAGAGATGGACCACGTCGGACTTTGGGGACGTTTTTTGTCTCAAATAAGAACAAAACAGGTGAGTATACAGTAACAATATCATTAAATGTTTTTAATCTATACCATCTTAATTTTTAAAATGTACATTTTAATTATTTAAATTTACCTTATGCATCTGTTAAATTCAATAGAAACAAAGAATCTTTGCCCTATTTTAACCAATGTTCTGTTATTTCTAGATTGATAACAATGTGGCCATAGCCCAGATGGGAGATTTGATTGAGTTCATATACCCAGCAGGATTTTCACTTTGGGGAGTCTCTGATGGAGAAGGACACATTTTGGGGTGGGAGGTGAGAAAAGTAATTTGAAGGTGAAAAACCTATGTGAAATATAAAATCCACTTTTAGAGACTAAATGTGTGAAATTCTATTTATAATCTTATTCTCCATTCAATACAGTATATTAATGTACTGTACATTATATTTAAAAGTTACATTTATTACATACTATAGCATAACGACATTCAAAAATGTAAAACCAACAATTACTGTACGTGCTAAGAAATAGTTTGTAATTAACAATGTATATGTATCCAAAATGTCTGACCTGGTAGCATGATGATTATTTATACATCCACCAAATGAATATGTGAACTACAGGTATGACCTTTATTTATAGAATGTTTTATCTCTCAAACTTTGTACTTATTCCCTAATTCTCAGACGAGAACATGATGCAGAAACTATGTCGGAGTGTTTTTCAACCAGTGCTCCATAATGCATTTGGCGGTCTTCCTAGAATGGTCAAAGTCCGCAGGCAGCCAGTTATGGAGATCAAAGTGCCCCCGGGAACACGTATTAGGGTCAATAACAACAAGCATCATCTGTGGCCATCCCCAGAAGATTACGTGAGGTACAGATGTGATGTTTTGGTTCACCAGGAGTTCACATACGACTTGTTAAGCCTCAACAGCGAGCACTTTGCCACATACGTGAGATACGGCCAAGCCGTCTGCAGCCAGGTAATGTGTCACGTCTACAATGTGTGTGTTTAAAGATATCTAATATATTTCATCTTAATATTTAATGTAGATAAAAAATTGTTTTGCAGATTCGCTTCTTGAAGAATATGAATGAAGTGCATTTTAATGCAACACAGACATTTCAAAGGATTATGCCATATCTGATGGAGACAGAAAGTGTGAGACTGTGAAAGTCTATTTTTTTTAATGAGCTAAATAAACTACAAAGTGTCACTGTAACCTAAGCTACGGCATTGTCTGAGAATGTTTCTTTAACAACTCAATGTGCGGCCACATCTGGTCAATGAAGAGAGCAAAGGTTGGTACAACATTAACAATGTTTCTGTGGCTCTTGTCCTGTCCAGACTCCTTAGTAAACAAAATTAAAGGCCATAAAAAACTTCCAAGAAAGAAACTGCACAAGAGTTGGGGAACTATGCGTCCTCTTGTTTATTAAGACTCCAGGAATGTCAATAAGAGCATGTCTGTACAGTAAGAGGGCTGAAGAGGCCAACGCTCAGACACAATGACCTTCTAGTATTCTCCCACACCAATAATAACCCCACCACAGACACACTGCCCATCAACCAGACTGCTAATAGAGCTGAACACTGTCATCTGATAACAACCTTCAGGCAGCTATAAAGTCACGGACGGCCCAATGTGCCCCTGATTGTGAAGAGGCAACATAGCTGGACGAGGAAGTAGCAGAAAGCATCCCGCATATTGATCTCGGCGCTGTGGACGGCATGACGGCGGCTGGCTAACTGCATTCTTCCTGGCTGCTGTACGCCCACAGACAAAGCCTACTGTAGGGAGCAAGACGTCAGTGGATGGGCAAAAAGCACGTACTGTGCAAAACATTTCTTTCCACCAATCAATTCTTTCAGTGCGCTAATTTGTTAGGCCCTTGTTTGGTGGGGATGGGGGGTGGGTTAGGGGGCGCGGCTTCCGCACATACACATGTGCAATTATGCACGCTCGTGCACGCTCGTGCACGCGGGGCGGTATTTTTCCAGGGGCAGGGTAGGTAAACTCGTTACTCTTTCCTTAATTGGTACTGAGATTCCATCCCTTTTTCTCACAGCAACCCCTCCAGGGGAATGCTGATTAATTGTCCTTAGAGCCTGCACAATATCCTCCCATATACTGACCCCCTCCCCCAACGCACGCACGCACGCACACACAGTTGTAAAAATTTAAAAAAAAAATAACTCCACGCTCTATGGAGCTACACCCCAACTTGTTCACCCATGGCCTCACAGTTCAGTATGTCATAACTATATCTAAGCCAGAAACAGTGTATTCCACTTAAGAGTTCGCTCAGTCCCCTAACCCTTATCTCTGGCTGTGTGTTGTCTCGGAGGTAGGGGACTGGGTCAGCCTCTGGATGTAGCCGTGTAGCTGGTCTGAAAAGGCCTGGAGGGAGAACTTATCTTGCACCCTCCTCCTTCCAGCTTGTCCCAGCTCCCTGCGGAGGTGGGGCTCCCTGACTAGCTTCTCCATGGCCTCGGAGAAGGCCTCTGCGGTGGGCTCACGGAGAAACCCCGTCTCCCCGTCTGCCACGCTCTCCAGAGGGCCTCCAGAGTTCACCGCGATAACGGGGCAGCTGCAGTACATGGCCTCGACGGGAACGATGCCAAAATGCTCTCTGCTCGGGGTGTATAGCACCGCTGCACTACCCCGAAGTAACGCCACCTTCAGGTCATCAGAGGGAGAGCGGAGGAAAGTGACACAGTCCTCCAAGCCCAATCGGGCAGCGAGCTCCTTCAGCTCAGCGTAGTGTTGAACGTTCTCAGCGACGCGATGGTCATAGCCACCCGCTACAACCAAGTGGACGCCTGCCTTCTGGTGAGATGCCAGCCTGTCTCTCAGGCTGGCTAGTGCTTCCAGGGCGAGGCCAAGGTTCTTTTTGCGCTCGTAGCGATTTAGGGAGAGGAACATGCAGGACGTTCCCTCAGGAAGAAACCCTCCAAGGCTCTGTGCTTCAGTGGCGGGCTTGTCAAAGGTGCTTGTGTTGAGGGAGGGATACAGGACATCGGTCTGGACTTCTCCCAAGCTACGGAAAGTCTCCCTGAAGACTCTTGCGGTGAACTGGCTGTTGACCAGGATCTAAGGAGGTGGAAAGAAATTAGATAGAAACATCAGGTCAAGAGTTTCATCTTTCCAAGGCTGACACTATAAACAATAATATCACAATGTTAAGACCTACAATCAACCCATTAAGACCTTATTCTAGCATTCCATGTATTAAACTCAATAGCAGAGGAGCGTTCAATTGTGTCCATTAGCAATGATGAAGAGAATCCTGCATATGTATCCTGTGTATGTATGAACGTTATATGTATGCCAAGTTATTTATTCAGCTCAAAATGATATAAAAGCGTGGCCCCGCACAACATAAAATGTGATATAATGATCAATTTATGTTCTTTCCCATTTTGGTGTGTAATAGAAATGTAACGATAATAGTGAAACTTTAGGGGTGAATACATAATCAATTTCACGTCCTTTTGTATGGATCTGCCCCATACCATATCAGCCATTCCTGTGGTGCGCTCCTCCAGCCAGTCGATGGGGGTGCGGTAGAGCTTCTTCAGGACTGATTTCCTCTGGGTCAACAGCTGGTCTGGGAAATGACAGTAGAACAGCACCTTCTTCCTGTGACGGGTCAGCCTCAACACTGGGATACACACTGATACCTTATATAATGAAAGAAAAAGAAATAAATATACATTTTCTAAACAAAGGGTTTGGATTTAAAATAAAAAAACAAAATGTAAAAGTAAATTAAAAGATAAAGCACTATGCTGAGAAAACAAGCAAACAAAATTATTTAATGTTCACCTGATCACAAAAGATGACATCATACTCCAGCCCGCTTAAGAAGATCAGGTAGACTGCCACATAAATCATCCTCAGGTAAGCACACAGGGCATGCAGGTAGCCGCACACACTGGTGGGCAGCCAGTCACCCACACACACCTATGTATTATAAGTAGTGCTCTTACCAGGTGAATATATAATGTAAAGACAATGTTATTATAGTGGTCTACTGTAATTGAGCAAATTATACTTAGAAAACGGTAGAAGGTAAATAAAGACCTCCCTATTGTACCATATATCAGTAAAGATGAAATATAATTAATATGAATTGCTTAATTCTTAGTCGTTGATGTGTATGTTGCTCTGACAATATATTCTACCGATTTTAATGAAGTATTATTTTACAGCTACGCAGGTGGCTCTGTGCGTTGTGTACACGGACCACTGGCAGGCCTGGGTCCAGGGTCTCAGAGAAGCAGTGTTCGGGGTCGTAGTGAGCGGTCCAGATCTGTACGCTACACCCACGGGATTTCAGAGCCACAGCTGCATCAACAACCAGACGTTCTGCTCCACCTATACCCAAGTCCGGATGGAGGAACACCACCCGCGCCATCGTGGACCTTGCAACAAACAAACATAAGTGCAGGCATACGAGTATGATAATAATGAATAAATACAGCTGTGCTGTCAATTGTTTCATTGCACCCACCGACACGTGGAGTACAGAACAACACACATCCCCATCTCCTTTGACAGTAACAGTATTGACTCAAGTTAATCCAAGGAGTGCGAATTATATTTAAATTTAGTGTAAGAAAGTAAGTGTTAACCAGTTTACATACCGACTGTTTAACAGTTCTGTAATGACCATGTTTGAACGTGCATTCAATAAATCGTGTATGTGTACAGTGGCCTTACCCCGGTGTAGAAACCTGTGCTTATTATGAGAAACCCTAGCAAATCCTAGACACGGCTTTTCCTGAAACTGTAGTGTTTGGACGCCATTGTGGCTCAACATTTCAATTGTAAACTAGCAATATTTTGTACTTATTTGACACAAAATGGCGCCATATTCCTGCAGGCGGTACACACTCTTCCTGTGCGACACGTCGCCTCTATTCCAAAGTGACCAAAGACCTGCCTTGATTTCAAAGTAAGAAACACCGTCTAAATACATTACATAAAACCGTTTGTATTGTTAATATATATATCTACAGTAATATATAAGGTTATGATTTAATGAAAATATGTATTTATTTAGAATGTATGTACTAAGTGTGGCAATATTTACAGGCATCTGTTCAGACCTCTGTAGTGGGCTTGTGTTTTGCAGTCGTGTCCTTTCTATCTAAACGTCATCTTTATGTGGTCTCTTCTCAAATATTCACCAAACTACTAGACGTGGTCACCAGGTTGAAGACGGATTCAGTGATTTATCGTCATCATTTATTTGTGTTTTAAGTAAAAATGGTGAGTTTACGAATAAATGTTTTGGAGTTGCATGTCAGAGAAAATACTTGGATCCATTCATTTAGTTCCATGGAGCTATCGTTCTGTGTTCTGATAGCTTTCTTGCTAGCTGTACCATTTTCATATGTAGACGTGGCTGTTTTTTAATATTACTAAGTTGGCCAACTAAAACTAATTTATTTCCGTTTATCTGGTGTGAACATTTGTGATACTTTGGGTAATTTGTGTTAAAAAGAAAAATATCATTGGTCTCTACCGTCACATAATTACTGTTAGTTATTTGGCGTTAGCTGTAACAAGCCTAGTGAGACCATCCTTAACTTGCAAGCTTCACACTTTTCATCAGGACGATCTAACGTGGCTAGTCAACTAGTCTCCCGTTATACAAACATACATAACCAACATAACCTTTTTATAGAGCTGGTAAAGTGATTCGATTAGGGGTAGAATGAAAGCATGTGCGTATTAGTATCATTTAACTTGCCTGTCTCTGTCTAATTCATACGTTTGTCTTTCAGCCTGGACCAGCAGCAAGTGCAACAAATGTTGGGGCTTCAAGCCGATCTCCCAGCAAGACGGTAGCGCCCCGGGCAGCAGGATCCACAGTCAGACAGAGGTACACCCTGGCCCCATGTTCCCACAAACACTATTTTAAGACTGCAGGAAGATTAGTCTCACTGATATTCCCATCAACTGATTTGCTTTCCCCAAAACATTTAGTTTTCTACAGTACATTGTGTCCAAGGCTAATTTGGGAAATATTAAATAATGCCTCTACTCCTCCAAAGAGTCTCCTAATGTATGTGGTCGTCACCAGATCAGGTGTATACTGTTGTCTGCACTGTCCATAATTACTGTCCAATTACAGCTATGTAAATCCAGTAGCCCTGATGACACATTGCTTTAATGAATGATCAGTGGTTTGCAACTTGCCCTCCCCTCATGTGTGGCCCTTTGGTGGCCCTGTCTATTTTGAATCATAAGAGATATATTGAAGCTCTGGACTTAATCAGTGTGTAATCAGTGTTGCCTGTTATTATCGCCCATTACAGTCCCCTTCTTCATTACCTCATTAACCTCCATTTAATCTCATCCCATCAGATGAGTAACTAGCCATGAATCACCAGCCATCCCATTACTATCATTACTAACTACTGTATTCAGAGTCATCATGTAAATGCTGCATATCATGACATAGACCTTTTGGAGATCTGATCATAAACTTCAGAAATCCAAGGTAAATCTTCTACACCAGTCACACTAAGCCTCTTCTTGTAGTATTGCAGTTTGACTTGGTCTAGGTAAACACAGCGACAAATGGAACATGGCCCCCTGCACCAATTGTGAAATTAAAATAACAACGTGACCGTTACTGGCAATGGCACCAGGTGTTCGCTTACGCCATACCAGAGTGTCCAGCCAGTGGCTGAAATGAGTGGTATCGTAATACCACCTACTGGATCTTGTCCGATTTAGCATTTAGCCAGCACAACAGATAAACATCAGCCACTGCCATTGGTAAAGGGGGTCTTATTTGCTTATAGGACGATTGCAGTCAGCAAAGCCGATATCGTCCGATACCGGTTCAGTCGATATATCGGTGCGTCCCAACTATAAACCGTGTGTGTGTGAGTGACTGAGACATTGACTGCGTTTGTAACTGAGTGGGCTCTACCTGTGTGTCAATAGGAAAGCAACCAGCAGCGGGACACGCAGCGCTGGCAGGACGACAACATCAGCGGGCACCGGGGGCATATGGCGCTTCTACACGGAGGACTCACCCGGGCTTAAAGTGTACGTGCTGTACATGCCTTCTGTGTCCATGCCCAGCCTTGTCTTGCCCACACACACACACACACACTGTCTGTACTGCAACTTCATGTTCTCTCATTCGCTTTCACATGCACTCAGACACAGAATACCTGTGGAGTTTTGCATGCTGCAAACTGTGTGTGTGTGTGTGTGTGTGTGTGTGTGTGTGTGTGTGTGTCTGTGTGTGTGTGTGTGTGTGACTTTCTGCACCGTAGGCATCCATTACAGTGCCAATCATGTTATTTAACCAGTATTAAATAATATGTGGAGACCTCCCCTACTTATTGATGGCAACACTTATTGAGTGTTTCTCCTGTGGTTGCGGGAGGGCTGACTAGCCATACAGTGCTGTATATTGAGTGGCTGTTTGTTCCTGTGCTAGACGCTGGTCTCAAAGCTTCATTAAAGGATCCAGTCTGAAAGGTCAATTTAATTACAGTCTTCTGCAGGGGGAGGGGGGGGATGGGGGGGGCACAACTGAGGGAGACGGTTGGCATGGCGATGCTGCTACTTAGTGACGTGTTGCGCCACCCAAGCCTCCACTCAGGCACTCCTTCAGAGATGAGAGGCCCTCCTTACTTCCAGAGCACATCAATGTCAGCATCTTCTGGCAGGGGTGATTGGAAATAATGGAATTTGTGTATTTTCTAGGTTCTGAGTTGACCAGTGTCTCTGTCCTATACAGGGGTCCTGTGCCAGTGTTGGTGATGAGTCTGCTCTTCATCGCCTCTGTCTTTATGCTTCACATCTGGGGAAAGTACACCCGCTCCTAAGCCACGCCTACTGACCTTTAACCCTTTGCCTCTGACTCAGCGCCCCGGCATCTTGCAACATCGGAGCAGGACCAAACAAATAATGAACAACTTTTACTCCCTGAGCCCCCACCCCCGCAATCAGTGACATTAATACAGATCCACTGCCTCCTCTCATACAATCGGGGTTTTTGCTTTTTAATGAACCTGTTCCAGTAAATGACCTTCATCTGCTGTAATGTCGGTATCCACCTTCTATCATTCTGTCTTTTAATAGCAGTTACAATGAGAGAGGCAGCCATTGTCATGCGAGTTGGCTGCAGCCATGGTGACCTCTCTTCTGACCAGCGTGTGTGTTTGTATGTGCTCGCACGCTACAGCC
Source organism: Aphredoderus sayanus (assembly GCA_027564795.1). Classification (NCBI taxonomy): domain Eukaryota; kingdom Metazoa; phylum Chordata; class Actinopteri; order Percopsiformes; family Aphredoderidae; genus Aphredoderus; species Aphredoderus sayanus. The sequence goes on from JAODUG010051587.1 coordinate 13,426, forward strand.
GCCTGCTGGTTTAATGCTGTGGAAAAAGGACATCCAAATGGGCAACCTCTTGCTTTGTACCCTCAATTAAAACATGTCAGGTTTTTTTTGTTAACAGCATTTGTACAAAATAGTATTGTGATTCTTGTACAATAAATACTCAATTGATTAAAAAAAGTAAAGTAGATCCCTTGTGTTTTTGGTATAAATGTTTACTAGGTACCCTAAGGGAATGTCTTATCTTAATTATCCAATTACCTTCTTTTTTTTTAAGATATGGCAACACATTCTATAAACTGACAGTGAACAAAACATTCACACAAATGTTCTGATTAAAATTCAGTCCTTTATATAAACCATATAGTTGTGCTTTTAGTTACATCCTTCTCAGTGTTTACACACAAACGGTAGGATACTATATATGAATGTTAATTCAAACTGCACCTCAGTGGTTTGAATTTGTTTTTATGGTAGTCCAAATTAAGTAGGTTAATATCTTGGGGTAGAGTCATCTTTTTAATTGGATGTTGTTACATCAGGATCGTGAAGGAGTCTTTCTGTAAGTAGCCTCACCTCCTCTCCCTCTCCTTAATGCATGTTATCGTACTCTGTACTGTAAGAGAACGTAAGCTGCTTTTGCAGAAAAGCGTCTGCTTAATGACCAAATTGTAATGAGTATCATTAAGTGGTGTAACCTCAACTATAACATGATGTGTTATATATTAGACCAAGGGTAACTACTGAAAGGTTAAGTTTATCATATTGTAAAAGTATGCATTAGAAATGTTGAATATCCCCTCCACACATTTGTCTTTAATCTGCTATTTTCAAGCCTCACACTATTTATCAAATATATTTATAAGATTTTCACAAATAATCTCTGTGTGAATGCAATATACTGTATAGTATAAGTAAACTGACAAATACTGCTTTGTATTATTTGGCCTGCATGCTCCATAAACAAAACGCCCTTCCTGAGGCAACTTCAAGAATTCCTCTCCCTATATAATAAACAAAATTTTCACAAAGGTTGCATTATTGAAATCTGAATTACAATTGTCACTATATGCTGTCACTGCCAGGGTAAAAAATAATATAATTTATTGTAAAGGAAAACATTTGTGACAACTGTATGTAGTAACATTAAGAATTATGCTGCCAAAACTAATAAACAATTATTTTGACTATATTTAGTTTAATAGTACCTCTTTCCATTCTGAGAGTAGTCATGGAGCACTGGTTCTAGAGAAAACTCATAAGAAGGGCTTAATTAATATGTCCATAGAAAGTTTGTTGTTCCCTGTAAATGTAAATTTAAAATCAACAAACCACTGTTTAACTAAAATATAATTGTTATATATATAAACATTTGCTAAGCCTATTGTCAACATATTGGCATGCTTTTTTTCTTGAAGAATGTGTTGAAGCAAACAGTTTTGTGAAAATTCATGAAAGCTTTTCACCTGTATTTCTATTCAATGTACAATACATACAGAATATGGCTCTACAGTATACAGTATAACATTTATGCCATCTGTCAACACAGTGGTGTTACTGTCTACCAGAGGGGGGCGCTGAAGACTGTGTCTGAGTAATTTTCACTCAAGTTGTAAGCCTTCGCAGCTCAGACTCTCCCATTTAGCTGCCTGTCTACTATTGAGGGTAGATGAACCATAAAAGTTCAGGCCACTGAGCCAGCTGTAATAAAACAAGGAAAATGTTTCCTAAAATAATTTTGATATGTGTTGTTTTTATGTTGAGTGACCAGTGTTGTCCAGTATTACATTGTACAGTACATTGTAGTCATGGTGTTTGTGTTGCTGTAGAAGTACCTTCATCCTCATGTTATCTCTGTTTAATTTGATAAAACCAGCTGGCAATGTGTGTGTGTGCCTGCCTGTCTGCGTGTGTGTGCATGTGTGTGTGTGATCTTGTTCTTTGTGTTTAATGTAGTGTTCAGATCCTGTTCATTAATTCATCCTGTTGCTATGGTCTTGCTTTCCCACAGGCTTCCAGTGTTCGTGGCAAACCCAAATACTGCATCTCTCTCTCTCTCTCTCTCTCTCTCTCTCTCTCTCTCTCTCTCTCTCTCTCTCTCTCTCTCTCTCTCTCTC
>JAODUG010051618.1:4390-15513 GCA_027564795.1 Aphredoderus sayanus
ACAAGTCTTTCCACTGTATGCGGTATAGAAGCGGCATTGAAAAACTCAATCATTCTGTGGGTTTAGAAAGGGGTAGGAATCACACGTGGTGTCAGGTAGCATAGTGAAAGCAGGTCTTGTGTGAGACAGTGTGTCCATTTAAGATCCAGACTACATCTGGAGACACACCAGCCTCTGTGTGTGTGTGTGTGTGTGTGTGTGTGTGTGTGTGTGTCTGTGTGTGTGTGTGCGTGCTCGCGCGCACGCATGCGTGTAAGTGACTTTGGGGTATGGGCATGTGTACATGTGTGTGCCTAGTAGACTATTTATATACCACATAGATAAGACACCCCTACGGGTGCTGTTACTACACATGACTAGCTGTTTAGCTCTCTGCCTCTCCCTCTCCAAAGCTACATAGTCATTCATATCAACGAGTGCTGGGAATTGCCAACAGTTGGCGGTGGGTAGATATTGCCTAACTATTTTCTTTATTCAAATTGTCATTGACACCATGTACAGTAGCAACAGCCATTCAGAGGGTAGATGTTAATCTGATGGACCCCCTTTGGCCAAATTCTTTTAAGATTACCCGAAATTGTGCAGAAACTGGATTTCCTGTACTTTACAATGTGTCCCTGCCTGGTCATTTACCGGGACATCAAGTTTAAAACTGAAGCGTGGAGAAAGGTTTCCGAGGTTGTAGGATTCGAATGCATGAATGCAAAACCAAGTGAATCTCCACTGGAAAGTTAAATTTAAGGAATCAATTATTTTCACATTCACTTATGTAATGAGACTGCTTGTTACAGTATATTGGAGGCATTTGCAGAACTTTGGCAGACATGCCCTTCAAGTGCAATAGCAACACTCATAAGCGACAGGGCAGGCATGCCCATGCCATAGATATGCAGCTACGTTTATAACAAACCCTACAGTGAAGTGACATTTTTTACTTTACTACAGCTCTTCTTTATGTTAACGCTTAGGGCAAAGGTCAACGAAAGCACTATGTCTGACTGTGTGTCTGACAGGTGCGATGCTGGCAAGATACTTTGTCATGGTTGCTGTCACAACAAGTAGGTCACCCGCAACACACTCACCTCAATGTCCACACCATGTGCTAATCAAATATATGGGAGAGGCTTCAGGTGTTTACGTGAAAGACATCACCTTTAACTGAATACAAAACATTCTAATACTAGTGGCTCACCAGTCTTACAAACTATTTAGAGAGATGTTACACAATAATGGCCAATATTGTTTACTAAATGATTTCAGTATATAAATAGTGTCTGACTAGCATCAGTGAGTACTCAACGTGGGAGGGGCATGCTGAGTGTAACCATAATAATGTTTTTGTAGTGCACAAACACAAGGGTGATAGCATACTTTAAAAAAAGTAAGTTAAGAATAAAAATAAAAACATTATCTAAACAAAAAGGTTAATCTCTTCTACCAGTCTTCTTTCCTCTTGTGAATAAAGTAAGCATACCTGCAGACTTAAAGGAGTGTAATGCCAAAGAGCGGCCATCGTGTGTCACATTAGTGCTCAGTGGGCTAATGAGAAGGCAGAGGATAATCTGGACGCCTGGCAGTTTCTACACACCAAATCTAAACAAGAAGAGTGGGAATGGAAATGGATACAGATGACCGACGCCTTCCTTCTCACTCTGAATGCCATCACAAATTAAGCCGATGGAAACACAATGGCTCGTCTTCTGTCTCCACGGCAACCACTTAACACGTGCCTTTATCTGCCAGGGCAGTTTGGAATGTTTTTAACAGTAAGAACAATTGAACAGTGTAAAACAGAAAAATAAGGGAGGACGAAAAAGCATAGTAAGTTAAAAAGAACCCTGTTTGTATAAAAACCTTCAGTTTAACAGTGGGACAGGAGTAATATTAAACCTGCTATATACCAATATGGAAATATTAGCACTAATATACTATAACTATAATAGCATTAACACTGCTAAAATAGAAATACTAACCAATAGGCCTATGCAGTAGAAGTGTGCATCTGTGGTACATGTTATAAGTTATACTGAAGCAGACCAAGTACAATGCTAATCATCTGCAATGTAATTACTAATCTGTATTTATAGAAGGAGATATACTGACATTTTAACATTTATTATGCATCAGTTTCTAGTTCCACACATACAGTGTAAAGAAAAGTACTGCAAAAGCTACATATGATTAGTACATCTACTACAGAAGAAACATAACATAGTTTGTATTTATAATGCAGCAGATTAAATTCCTTAAATTCCTGCACATTGTAGGACTGTAAAACGCTAAAGTACTTCTGATCACTGAGATTAGGCTACTGTACTGTAAGCTACTACACTGAAATACTTCTAATCACAGCAAATGAGAGATAGATACTTTATCCGTCAGTGCCAGTAGAGAGATGCTGGTCATTTTCCCCAAGTTCATTTCTGCCTTCTCTGGCATTCAGCCATGAACACATATGCACAGGTACCGCTGTTTCCCCACAGCCAGCCATCTGCCGCATGAGAGCTGACACTGTGTGTTAGAAAAGTGGGGAATGGTGTTGTAGCATGCCAAGACAGGCAGGATATAGAGGAGAAGCGCGTTTCCACATACAGTTCTTTAGTAAACAGCTAATAAGGCAAACTCAGTGCCATTTGACATTGTTCAAGTCCAGTAAATAATATTGTAAATGAATGGAAAGCCAACGCACATATATACATGTAGTAGAAGGAAACGGTGCAAAAGTTTTAATCTACCTTCATTCCATTTATTTCCTCATTGTTGTTCTCTTCATGTACACAATTCTACAGTAGTTCCTGTTTTGGCTTTGTCATGCTGATGCTCCAAACTCAGGTGTCACATACAGTCATTAAGTATTATGTGCTCACTTCCAAATCAAACTGATGTGGATTCCGTGTGTCTGATGAAAAACAATTAGTTATGTTATCTGAGCTTCCCTAAAACACACATTTGTTTTTGTTACACGACACCATCCTTATGATAGCCTATACCTTTAGCAGAAGTGCATGCACTCGTGCGCACACACACTTAACGCACACAAAAGATACAATACTATTCTGACTGCATATCCCAAGAACATGATTGGACGAAGCAGGAAGTGTTCAGGAACCATTTGTTACTTATCACAACCTTTGTGTGGCCATAAATCACACACACTACCACCTCGACTGGTTTAAGAGGTTTCATTCTAAAATACTGTGAATGTGTGATTTACTAAGAATATATTGATTAGAGGCTAGAAAGCTATTTACTGTGGGTAAAATCATTTTCAATCCCTATTCTGTTTTGCTTGTATTTGATATTCAAAGTGTTTAAGATGGGAAGTACAAATGAGAAGACCTGACTCAAAGTCTTTATAAAGGCACCGAGTAGTTCTGCAGAAGTGATAAGGTTCCCAGAGAAGAGATAGTTTGTTGCAAAAAGCTACCGCAACTCTGGTGACCATTAGAGAGAATGAGAGAAGTAGCTCAGTAAAGGCTATTTTGCAAGATGTATAACTATGTGGTAATATAATAATCATCGAGTCTTTTGACGCAGTGGAAAAACATTTGGAATAATAATAGAATTAATAAAATGTAAGAAATATAGAAGATTGCAAAAACAAGGATGCTGATTGGCAAATAGCAGAAAACTCATCTTAGTGCCTCTAAGGACATACTGTAGGACTGATGCTCCCAATACACACATGAATAATTAAACGCACACACACGGCCTCATAATGGAGTGAAACATTAGACAGCTGTGTATGTGTATGTGATGAATATTTAAAGTGCTTGTTATCGTGCAAGTAGGTACGAGGATCAGGTGACTGTTTAACCAAGCCTTCTCACAGACAGAACACACATCTATCAGCACCTACATACCAAATTCTTTGTGTTAGTGTGGTTAACAAGTTATTTAGATTCATTATTAAAATGTGTTCTTGTGGAATGTTCTGGAAGCACAACCAAAATGTACAAATCAGGCACAAAGATTAAACACACCACAGACAGTGCAGTCTGTCAGCAGAATGTTTCGACTGTTAGATGTTTCAAGATGATGTGAAATGACTTGTTAACGTGAGGATTTATCACACAACAGCCTGCAGCTGTGTTGAAGGGGGAAATGAGGCTATTTGAAGACAGGTTTTCTGTCAAGGTCACAGGCTGAAAGAGCCTGCACACACACAGCTCTCAAATAATAAAAAATCGGTACACGTGGTGTCAAACCTCCCCTACAAAACATGTTATCCTATACAGGTGACTACCAGCCCGGCCACAGACCTCTTTCTCAAATATTGACCAAACTGTCAAACCCCCTCACATTACCCTGGTAAGTTCCCAAAACCACTTCAACACAGGCACACAGATCGGGTTTCCAATGCTTCACTTTGGGACATCCATGAGCAAAGTGGGAATATCAATGTCTCCCTTCCTATAATCACCAATACACCATCACTCACTCTACATCAGCTAGCAGAGTATTAATACATTACCAGCAGATGATATGGTACTCAACTTTGTAATTACATCGCATAGTGCAATACTACTACCAGCACCCAAGTGGTGCAATGAAGAAGGAGGTATGAAAGCAATAAAGACCTTAGAAATTACTGTTTTGACAATGGCAGCCATCTGAGCTATGAGTGCGTCACTCTACATGGAACGATCGGGTTTGTCTACCTCATTTTGTGACCATGCAGACATAATGATATGCACGTTTGCATTGACTGTGCATGTGCGACAGGCTAAAACCCACAAAAGCTGAAGGACCTCTGAAAAAACCTAAGATAATATTTAATATTCTGCAATATTTTATATAATATTTATTAAATATTGTGCAATATTTCATTTATATATTAAATATTATGCAATATTTTATCAGCAAAATCAGAGCACAAACGATTAATCCTATTTTGCCAACATTTACGTTGGGAAAGGGGCCAATTTACACTTATTACAGACTAGGGCTGCTAAATTATTATTATAAATAATTATTTTGGGTAAACGATATTTTGGTCAATACTCACGATTATTTAAACACAATTAATAGTATGCTGCTTCTCCTTTCGCCACCTGAACTCGCACTGATTTTTAAATGCCACCAGAAAACGTATTACTTCGCAGAATTCAACTTGTGGGAGCTGACATCGGAACTTTCTCCCCTGTGAGCGATGTCCCCTCTCTTTCACCACTCTGAATGCACTGAAGCAATCCGCTTTTGACTCCACTATGCAGCGTTAACAGCGTTTCATGCGTAGGCAGGGAGAGACCAACAGTGAATAGGAATACGGTAAGTAACTTAAAAAAAAAGTTTCAACTAATAAAAAATAAAAAAAGTTATAATATTTCTGGTGCCTTTAGCAAAGCTAGCAACGGTTAGTAGGCTTGTCGACTACAGTAACAGTGCAGAAATCTGTTGGAATTGTTTTTAAATGAGCATCCATATGCAAAACGTAATGTGCACAAATAATTTTCTCGATAACATCGTTTTTGTTGAGCCAAAATCGCCATAAACAGTTCGATTAATTGCACAGTTATACTATCTTACAGACAATGTACTGTATGTCCTGTTAACTCTTGTGATGTCCTCTAGGTCAAAATGACCCAAATTACTAGCTCTTTGGGCAGGTAGAAGGTACAGTGATTTCACTGTACAGAATTACAGAAATATTGTGCATACAAGACTGTTTGTGCACATAGATACAGTTATAAAGATAGCTTATTACAAAGCACTTCAGTGCAGTATATGGCATACAGAAATAGCCCATAAGGCTCTAAGACGAGAAGAGGAGAAATCATGTATACTTTAATGTTTCCAAAGTTCAGAATTATTGTTATTTTATTGCACTTCGAATTACTCATCCTGTAATTCTCAACCCTCCTCCTCTGCCCTTGCATACTTCAAAATTGTGCAGCTGGTGAAGCAGGCTCAGACCAAGTGAGGTACTCCGACAGAGCCAGCTTTTAATAACTACTAAAGTCTGTGAATCAGCCTTACATGGACAGGAATCTTCATACTGGCCGTTTTTATTGCAGCGGTTTTATATTATCTGCTTGGACATACATGACGACCAACTACATAACTCATTGACCAAATCGGACATTAAACTTCGGAACTTGTTTGGAACCAAAACAAGTCTGGCTGTTTGCAGGTCTATCTGTTGAATAAGTAGGCTATGGGTGTTGCTTTAGAAATGGAAATACTGAAATTCATAATTAGAGCTAGGGCTGGATGATATAGCCAAAATGTATAACACGATACATTTTTTAATTTCAGTCAATACAATATAACATTTATATAACATTTTAGAAAGAAGGTACTGTACATTAATGATCACCATTTATTTTTATTTAGGCCTAGTAGTCTTCATACAAAAAAACCAGACATGTGAAATCACCAAATAAACAAAACTCTCAAATTTGTCATTTTCTGATTATTATTATTATTATTATTATTATTATTCCTGTGAATAAGGAAAGTAGCATAGAAAGAAGCAGCACAGTTGCAAGGAAGACCTGACTGTGATAACGAAAGAAGCCGACATTAATGCGTAATATTAAGCTGTTCTGTTATATTTGCTGTTAGGTGAGGAAGTTAATAACACTGTCTGACGCTTAGAACGGGCTGTAGTGTATGTCATCACGCACGTGGCAGTCAATTATCTGGCTTGAATACAAAGAAGTGACAGCTGCGGCCTGAACGTCTGTCAGTGACAAATTCTGTCTTGTACAGTATATAAGAAATGTGATTAACTCTTCTGTTGTCCTCCGGTTCCAATCGCACTACCGTGTTATGCTAGCAGATGGCATCACCTGATGGTGTCTGATTGTGTAGTACTCTTTAGTGTCAGTGCTGTGTGTATTTATTTATGCATTTGTTTGTTTTTTGTGCCTTTTTACCCTCCTGTTGTCCTCCGGTTTCAAAACGGACTACCTTGTTGTACCAGCACTGCAGTGCACAGCATATGTCTGTGTAAGCTATAGAATTAGAATTGCCGTTATTAGTAGTGCGTTGGGTCAGTTTGACCTGGAGGACAGCAAGAGGGTTAAAAATTATATCACCATTATTGAAAAAGAAAAACTAAAATGTTGTGCCGGAATTACAAATAGTCTTAATAGATTTAGATAGATTTACCCAACTTCCTGATAGTGTTGACATGCTTACATGGTTATGTGTCAGACATTCAAGCAAGAGTGGCTTATGTCACATAAGCCACTCTTGCTTGAATGTCTGACACATGTAGCACAAAAGAACTGAGAAGGCTGAGACTAGGGGTGAAGTTACACTTAATAGTTTGGTTTTAGATTGAATACAATTTCTAAGTTGAGAGATGCTGGTGCTTAGTGAGACATCTAGTGGCAGAAAATATCATATATAGCGCCTTTAACAAACAAAGACAAATTGCCTCGGTAGGTAAGGTATGTAATTTGTAATGTTCAGTGAACGGAAAACATGTATTAATAGTTTTGTACTGGATAATGCAGTCTGTCAGCAAGGCTGAAAAAATATAGCATGTGTTTGACAAAATGTGTTGATAAAGATAAATGTAAGTATACTGAATGCAACCTTTATATGCTTGAAATACAGCACTGTTAAAACGTTACACATTTCAAATGACCTGAAGTGGATCTTCATCTGATACATTTCTGCTTTTTTCTGAACTCTGATACACACACACTGAACTGTGTGCCAGAATATTCCTGTCACTAACTGTACTACCCCAAAAACTGATTGAACCTGTTGACCAAAACCCCCCTCTGATTTAAAAAAAGCACCATTTTCTTATTGAACTTATATAGTATGCATATGCATTAGAAGCTAAGAATGTGAAACTCCTGGGTGGGTGTGCTTGAGACAGCAATATACTGCCCTACAAAGTCTAATTGCAGTAACTACTTCAGTCAAACTGAGAAAAATTGTTTCAAAGGTTTTTTTAACTGGCCAGTTTTGAAGTTACTGCAATTTTTATATGTATTTTTCTCAAAAACAAAAGCAAACTGAACTCTGAAACTTTGACACAAGATAAAGCCAATATAAAGAAGTTCATTTTTTGTAATTACTCTCTTGCGGTTAGCCTTTGTAAGGCAGTATAGACTTCCAGGTTCTTAATGGTAACTCATCGTGCCATTATGAAACTGTCCATTGCAAGATGTTGGTTTTTCTATCTCAAGTCTAATATGCGAGTGTGGCCCCTTGTATGTGATATCAAAAGCGCAGTTTGTATCCAACAGTGCAGACACACACACACACACACACAAAAAACCTTATCTCATGAAAAAATATGGTCTGTTGAGTCTGTGTGTTTTCTGTCATCATTGCACTTGGAATTCCATCACCAGCTTACATAGGCCTCACACAAAAAAAATGTATTTAAAAAATGGCTAAATATCTATCCATATGTTGTCAGGATGACATTAACTGGACAGTAGACCAATGGCCAGGAGAGACTGCTTCCAAGTATAATTTGTAAAAAGAAAATTCTACACAGGAAAGAGTAGTGAAACTGTCATGTTAACAAGCACTCTCATAGAACAGGACGGCAAAATGACATGCAAATATACACACTTGAAATATAGGCTACACCACACAATGCCTTCATTCTTACAGGAAGCTTCATCGATATTACCATGGCAATGTGAAGCCTCTTCTCGAGTCATCTCACACCTTTGGAAGTATTCCTTTCGTGTTCATTCTTAACAAGTATACGTGTGTGGTGAGTAAGTTCCTCAGTGTGTACGATCTAATGGTTCGTCATTGCTCCGACGATCCGATGTAATAGGGTCCATATAGGCTACTGTGTGTGCGCGTCTCTCGGGATCAGTTCTTAAAGTGTTCATTCCATGTGTAAAAACCTCAGGTTCCGTGTAGCCTAATGTGTTTTCTTGTTCTGTCCATAGGCCTATGTGGAGGCTACACATATGTCCATATGCTTAGCCTCCACACGAAATTCGGACTATCGGATATTTCGGAATATTCTGTTTGATTATTAGTTATCCGAGTGCACCACGAGAGGGACAACAATATAGCGCACATTCTGAAATAACATCAGCGGTCAGTTCTGAGTCTGCAGAACTACAAACTGCCACCTGCCGCGGGGGCGGCGGCTCAAAAAGATCGTAAACACTCGGCAGTCCCTGAACTGGGTATCCAGATCCGTGCTGGTCCCTGACAGTCGTGTGGACGCGTGACTGCGCCCACACCGACCCGGGATTTAGCCTAGAACCATCTACAACAGACCACGAAACACCCCGCTACAACCCACCAACACTAAACCACTCTCCACCTGAACGAGCCCCCAGCATAACAGCTGCAGCAGGTAATACGGCTTGGAGGCTCCATGTCTCAGCCACATACGGACCCGCAGCCCGTTGTAGGCGCGGGCCTTGCTCTTACCTCTGCTGGAGCTGAATGCGGTGTACCAGGAGACGGAGAGCAACCCGCACAGCGCGAACAAGACGACCGTTAGGAAGGTGCCATTTCTGAGCCTCATCTCCGAGTCCCCGGGCTCATGTCCGAAGCGAGAGTGGCGTTGACTGGGCTCTCCGTGTACGGTATCGGGCAGGACAAGGCAGAGAGGTGGGGAGATACAAGCGGACTGGCGAACAGAGTGGAAGACTGATCGTTTTTGTTGTTCGCGCGGAGCTTTCTGTTGGTACATGCAGCTAGACGCACGGGGAGGGGTTGACTCACGCGCACAAACACACACACAGGGACAAGAGAGAGAGAGAGAGAGATAGAGAGAGAGAGAGAGATAGAGAGAGAGAGAGCGAGAGGTTGGTTGGTTGGTTGGTTGGTTGATAATGTATGAAAACAATAGTGGGCCTATCCAATCCTTCCTTATTTTTAAGAATTTCCTGAGCTGAGCCACTGAATTTGCTCAATGATTAACAACGGATTGACCGCAAACAACATCTAAAGTCAACATCCAAAGTCCTGCAATCGTAGCCGTGACGTAACATAACATATATCAACAATACACTACTGCATCTACGTGTAAGGCCACAGTAACCTGAGTTAGGGTCTAGTGGTGTCTACTGTAAATATAGACTACCGAGGAATGGGGAGGACTCTAGACTCACACCTGTGGGCTATCACCAGTGTGTTAATTAGATTGTTGCGTAGTGCATTATGGCGTTTAGTATCTATGTTGTGGCAGGATTACACTAAGCCATCTAGAGTGAGAGTGGTCTGTTTTCATATACAGACACTATTACTGGTTTAGTAGGCTATTTGTTTTTGATGACAGAAAACCAGGCATGTTCTTAGTATCTCAAAGTTTCTACCAAATAGGCTACGATGGAGTATGCTGCCCCCAAGTGGAAGCAATTATTATTCACATGGAACATTTTTGGTTTAACCCTCCCGCTGTCCTATGGGTCAGAATGACCCGGTGCACTATTAGAGGGCGCCAACCAGAACACGGACATATGACATTCCGCGGTTGGCTCCCTCTGCTGGTAGTCCGCATCATGCCTTCGGACAGCGGGAGGGTTAAATGTATGGTATAGGCTTACACAAATTTGATCGATGATAGCACTCATCCGGATAACACGTGCACCTCTGCTTATTGATGTTTGCAATACAGATAAGTGTGTGGAGCCGGGTTGAGGGAAGGTGATTGTAGGCCTATACCTTGACATTTTACACAATAAAGGCTGATAACCAAGGATAACACATTCAGTGGGATTTCAGACTAGTTTTGAAATGTGGTAAAATAAAATAGCGTTGCAAAAAAATAAGGGAGATTTGCGTTGCATTTCCATCTAGTGGCCAAATGGCGGGGTTACAGAAATTTGCAGTGAAATGCACACATAAAGACAAATATGGCTACATTAAAAATTACAGTAGGCTGAAAATGGAATATTCCAGAATTTTTGCTGCGAACTTTTTTGTTGCATATTGGTCGCTTTTCTTTCATCGCAACACTAGAGGGCAGTGTTGTCTAATTTCTGTTATTGCAGATTGCCTACTATTCACTTTCTCACGACATTTTTTATTTAAGATAGATTAAATAAATGCATTTTCGAACAAACATATTCTGATAGGTCTACAGTTAATTTCAACCCATCCATCCATCCATCCATCCTCAACCGCTTATCCGAGGTCGGGTCGCGGGGGCAGCAGCTCCAGCAAGGAACCCC
>JAODUG010051629.1:0-15512 GCA_027564795.1 Aphredoderus sayanus
AGAAATAATTAATAAATAAATAAATACACTCAGCAATGCCAATTGAAAAACACATAAATCATACACAATCAGATGGCACGCCGTGTGGCCAAAAACGAGATTTGAGTACATTACGAGGGATAAATGTTGATACATTTGTAGAGCATCGTATTTCAAAGACCTTTTCAATGTATGGCAATGCATGGTTATTTGTGTTAGCCTACACTAATATGGACAGTCAGCCTGCTATAATACTAAATGGCTTGTAGTTGTTAGGAATATTGTAACTAGCTACATACATGCTTTCTCGCCTTGTCTTAAGAAATACGCCCACACATACACACGTGTGCACACACGTCAGTCGTTTGCCTTACTTGTTACTGACGGTCTACTTTGTTCTATTCTTCTTTATCTCAGTCCATCAGTCATTTTCCTGCCCAGTGAGGAGTGAACCCCTGGTTCTCTTCTCCTCTAATAGTAGAGATATGTACATAACACAGCACAGCGCCATCCGGTTTGTTTGAAGTCCTGACCTGACTTCTGAATCAGTTTGCCGTTGTTGATAGAATGGTTAAACAGGCACTCATTTCTCTGAAATACAGGAATGCACATGGAAATATTAGGCCTAACATAACCCTGTGAGAATAGTATGTTTGAATGAATGTAAAATGTACTAGACTAAATGGTAGAAGACACATTTTTGGAAGCAAGAACCTATGGTGTATGTTTTTAATATGAACAAACTATATTTAATAGGTTTATACTATTTACTAGGTACTATACAGTATAGTAACTAGGCTACAGTAATGATGTGTTACAAGTGGTTAATGGTTTAAACATTTTAAAACAGTGTGGTGGTCAACTTATTCATAAGATTCTGTTTCTCCTTTGCATGTTTCACATTTGTTCCACACCAGAACCTATTTAGGGATGTGCAATAAAAAATCACACCAGGTTTGGTGTGCAAAAAAACTGTTAAATTTACAGTTTTGTCTTTATTTAAATAGCAGCCCTAAATTGAACCAGCTCTGCTCACTATAAAGCTGACAAACCTTAGGCCCTTACTACGATAGTTATGTGTCTTTGAAACCTTAAGTTGCGTAACGGTTATTAGAAGGTAGTGACAGAACCTATCATTAATGCATCTCTAGAATGATATGCCTCCTCCAGACTGAGGTCAATTAAGAGACAACTATGAACTTATTAGCCGGGGTGGTTCTGCAGCTGGGCGACTGACATAAGAGCAGTTTGAATAAAGCCTTGACTTGTTTAGTGCAGCTCACAGCTGTGAAGTTGCGTGTTACCAGTGTTAACTACTAAATCTACTTTATCAGGTACAGGCATCCAACTTGGCAGTAAAACAGAGTAAACAGTATAAGCTCTTAGTTGTTTGTACAGTCCGTGACTAATGTAAGTTTACATGCACGCAATATTCTAGTTATTGCCCTTATGTGAAAAAGCTATTTAGTGCTCTTTAATTCACAATTATCTGCAAACCCCACACAATCGAAAAACATGCCTTATTATAAATATATTGCAGTAGAATGTTATAAAACCGCTGCCTAATTTCTGATTCTCATTTAGTAGATTGTTTGGACTTTACATTTGTTTCGAGATACTTTATTCTATATAATTACCGTCTTTGACACATGCCTCTTATGCAATATGTCTACTGCTAATGACATTTTTCATTAATACCAATGCCAAGTTATGTTTTGACACTAATGCGGTTGGTATTGGTAGAAGCTCTTTATTAAGCGACTTGTGATGAAAGCACAGCAGTTAATTCTGGTGTTTATTTTTTCTCAGGGCTGATCCAGCTTAGAGCAATTGCTATGGAATTTGAGTAGTCACACTGTACCTATTAACTTTTTACAACTGCTGAACCTTGTTTACCAGCATGTTTTGATTCTGATTTGTCATGCAGATATGTAAAAATAGGGAAGCATATAAAGGCAACTGGATTAAAGACTTGGCTAATAGAGGGATATCAAGTCAGCAAAAGTTGTGAATGTGGGAATTATTAAAGAAGGAAGATTCAACCTTAAATGAAGTCACTGATAATAGTCTTACAGAGCCAGCATTTACTTGTGCAAAGTCTAGGACAGTATTTTGATTGTAGTTCTCATCGACCAAATTTAAATTGAAAGTTAAACTTGTATTGAGGTATTTGTTGGGAAACAACACAAGTTTGGCTGTTTGATCTATTACAAAATAATAGATCATTATCATTAAACTGTTCAAATGGCAGATGCTCACATTTATTACTGTACTGTACTATACTGACCTATTAGTAAAAGTGATTTTGTTTTTATTTGAATTCTGTGAATATGCAAGTTACAGTACTTAAGGCTGGTTACATTACTGTACAATATGCTGAATTATTTGGCTTCAAATCAAAGCAGCTTCACCCACCTGAAACTGTAAAAGAGCTGCATCAGTAATAAAGAGGGTTAGTTTGTCGATTGTTGGGCTAGGTAAAATTGCTTATCCAGAACGTATAAAATAAGTCAGGCATACTATGTTGACCTGGCTTGAGGCAGCTGCCCTGTCCCACAGATACCTCAGTGACTCAGCTTGACATTGACATGAACTGTACAACAGTGCTTTGTACCTAGATCTGCAATCATATTTGATAAGTAGGTGGAACCTTAAAGCGTCTTAGTACATTTTGATTACATATTTGAATTCATGCTAGAGAATGTGTTGGTATACTATTACTGTAGAAAGTCATGGAAAAGTCTTTCTGTCCCGTTTGTCATCAAGCTGAGGCTTGTAATATCTTTTGTGAAAGCGTTCTTTTGTGAAAACCTTTCATTGCTATTTTGTTTCTAAAGCAGTGTACATCTGATTGGTTAACAAAAGCCTGAAAGAACATTGCCTTGCACTTGGATTATTTAGTAAATGTAATAAATTCCCCATCTTCATAAAAGTACCTTTTCCAAAATGGTAATCCTTTCTAAAATAAGTGAGCAAAGATATTTATATACTGTATGCAAATGTATCATTAAAGGCTTCAAGAAATCCAAGCTAAACTCTCTGTTACACTGTTGAATCTATAAATGAGCTAATAATGATCATTTAATCCAACATGTTTTTGAATTAAGAGTCAGCTTTGCTCCAAGAAATCAAGGGAGAACTACAGTATATGAAAGTTGTCAACCAGACTGGACAAACATCCTTCCCCATTTACCTTGGATCTTTGCCTGGGTAGGACAGCTCAAGGGCTTTCTTTAATCTTACCCTAACAAGAGCATTATAAGATAGGATCCCCTCTCTCTCTCATCGTCTGAGAAGATTAGATCACTGAGGAGCAAGGCTGATGAAAGCCCAGGCCAAGGCAATCACCAGCTCCTTGCCTTGGCTCCACCGACTCCACTGTAAGTTTGGTGTCTCTTTTTTGTCTGCTTAATTAAATGTGAGTGAAGACACTCGACTTTTAAGTACAAGCTTCTATTATAGTGAGGATAATCACCAATTGGCTCGGCCCAGTTATAAAGCCTATTAAATAAGGTCATTTTCTCTTGAAGAAAAGTCTTGATTTCGGTTTTCCTCAAAAGAAAACCTTATGGCTGGTTGCACAATAGTGATAGTGTAGAGAGAGACGCAGTGTAGTTTCAACTTGGAGTTTCCATCTTTAGGCATGTAATCAAACTGGTGTACAATGAATGGGAAAACAAATGTTTATGGTCGTATCTTAAGGGTTTTGCCTACAACTTGTAACTCATCAACACAAAATAGTGAAATTGACTGCTATTAACATGAATGGGACTTGCATTTTAAGAACAAAAATCTGGAGGAAAAAAAACCCATTCTCAAATAAAGAATGTTTGTTCAACATATTCGACTGCTAATACATATTTTTAAGGCCTGCGTCCTCATGAACTTTTGAACGTCTGAACTCTTGAACCATGCATAGGATAACTCATGCTTCATTGCATCCACTTGGATTAATTGTGATGGATTATACCTGTTGTTCTCAGCTTAACATACTACCACTCTGTGTTGTATTGTTAGCACTGGGAGGCAGTCGGTTAGGCATACACTGTACCGCACACCTTAAGTGGGAGGAGAAGATAGCTGGCCATTTGAAACCAATTGAAATGGTAGCAGGATAAGCCTTATCCCGTAAATGACACGGGTCAAGCTGTCAAAGTACAATCGGCCGCACAGTCTGAGTCTCCTGGGGCTGTCGGAGCGGAGGTCTGACACAGCATTAAAATATCATGGTCTTAGAGGTCTTGCGATATTGAAACCTGTTGTTGGGTTCATACTCCACCTGCATCACATATTCTATCGGCTCGTGTGGGATCGGTCTCCGATGTTTGCTCCACCTGCGGTCTAGAATTGTCACACCGAAACCAATCGAATTCAGACGGGCCTTATTCTTATTTCTTGCCAGTTTATAGCTGCTAACATTACCTGTAGACCATGTAGGAGAGACACCTGAAACGACAAGCTGCTTTTCTATGTGGTCTGGTCCACCCCCCCACTAAGAATGTAAAGGTGGCGGGGGGAGAGAGAGAAAGTTTCTGATTTCCTGGCGGAGTAGGCGACACAAAGAGGAGCCTTGTGTGCAGCCAGTGTGCTTCTCGGGGCTCGCTGGTCTGGAAACAGCAGAGCAGGGCAGGGCAGTAAGGGGAAGCCGCACGACGTAATCAGACGGTCAATTTAACTGACCCGGGTTTCTCACCCCTGTGTAATGACCAAGCATTAAACCTGGATTGTGAGCTCTCCGCAGGGAAGCACTGACTTTAGAAGAGAGGACAAAAGTGACCTGGTCAAATGGTATCGTGGCTACAGGGGAATGGGGAAACGAGAGCAGGTGTGTTTGAAATGCGTGAAGGAAAAATTGTGTTTTGCACACACAAGCTAATGACTAGGTAAGACTTATTTTTGAGTGTTTACCTGAAAATGGTGGATGTTTTAAAAAATTTTTTTATAATAATGGTATTGCAAGACACTAAGGTAAAGGAATATGGCTGCTGGGGGTGGAGCTTTGAAAAACGATATAGTCGCAATCTCTTCCATTCATTAGCACTATGCCACATAAATGGCATGCATGTGCAGTGGGGCAAAAAAGTATTTAGTCAGCCACCAATTGTGCAAGTTCTCCCACTTAAAAAGATGAGAGGCCTGTAATTGTCATCATACTGTAGGTACACATCAACTATGAGAGACAAATGAGAAGGAAAATAAATCCAGAAAATCACATTGTAGGATTTTTAATGAATTTATTGGTAAATGATGTACTGATGTAACAAGTACTTGGTCAATAACAAAAGTTCATCTCAATACTGCTGGTATTTTTGTCCATTTTTCCATGCAGATCTCCTCTAGAGCAGTGATGTTTTGGGGCTGTCACTGGGCAACACGGACTTTTAACTCCCTCCAAAGATTTTCTATGGATTTGAGATCTGGTGACTGGCTAGGCCACTCCAGGACCTTGAAATGCTTCTTACGAAGCCACTCCTTCGTTGCCCAGGTGGTGTGTTTGGGATCATTGTCATGCTGAAAGACCCAGCCATGTTTCATTTTCTGGAAGGAGGTTTTCACTCAAAATCTCACCATATATGGCCCCATTCATTCTTTCCTTTCCTTATATTACGAGTACATTACGAGGGTTAATACACGTAACAAGTAGAAGACAGAGGAGTCTCTTAAAGAAGAAGTTACAGGTCTGTGAGAGCCAGATATCTTGCTTGTTTGTAGGTGACCAAATACTTATTTTAGCAAGGAATTTACCAATAAATTCATTACATATCCTTCAATGTGATTTTCTGGATGTTTTTTCTCATTTTGTCTCATAGTTGAAGTGTACTTACTGTATGATGAACATTACAGGCCTCTCTCATCTTTTTAAGTGGGATAACGCACAATTGGTGGCTGACTAAATACTTTTTTGCCCCACTGTATATAGCACTTTTCTAACTTTGCAGCCACTCAATGTGCTTGTTAGCGGGGTTTGAACAAGCAAACCCCTCGATCACATCTCACCGTACGGAATTGTGCTGATACATGGCCATGAAATCAAGGCAGCGCTATCAGGACGTCGGGTAGTAGATTTTCATTGGCTGCATTGTCACTCATCAGACTTATTTCTGGTGAAGCACTTGTACTGTGTAGTTGAAGTTCAGACCAATGTAACGTTGGCAATTTTTTGTAGGTGTTGTCAACAGCTAAGCCACATTAGTTCTTCAAATTTTGTAAGTTGTTTGTTCCAATTGCTTGTTTTTCTATCTAGTATGTTCCAGGCGCATTTCTCACAGAAACCATTGGCATGTAGTTAGTCTACACATACTGTACGTCAATTAAAATACCTTTGTCTGTCAAGTAGTCGGGTCTTGACGCAGTTATGGTATGGTATGCTATGTCACAGACTCTATGCATGTAAAGGCAGCACAGCAACAAACACAATGTACAGTATGCATGTATGTCTGCTTTTCCAATATGCTTTAGGTTTGCATTTAAGCGTGGTGGTCCAGTACTGTAGTGGGTGCAGTGGGTAGAGCCTCACCAAGTGTCGAGGTGTCCTTAAGCAAGACACCTAACC
The DNA here is from genome assembly GCA_027564795.1 of Aphredoderus sayanus. Classification (NCBI taxonomy): domain Eukaryota; kingdom Metazoa; phylum Chordata; class Actinopteri; order Percopsiformes; family Aphredoderidae; genus Aphredoderus; species Aphredoderus sayanus. The sequence continues at coordinate 6,533 of JAODUG010051629.1, forward strand.
CTAACTGCTCCCTGTGGTCAGGTGGCTCCTCGGTGTGTGTGACTGGGGGAATGTGAGGCAATGATGTAAGGCGCTTTGAGTGGCCGGATGGTTGGAAAAGCGATATATAAATGCAGTCCATTTACCATTTATTAACTCTAAAATTGGGGATTATTTCATGAGCGGGATTTCATGGTGAGTAATGCAGAATACTAAATCTGTTGAGCTATTATGTTTAGATGTTTATATGGAAATACCCTGGCCTAAACTAGAAGTTTTAAAATATTTAAGAACTTGTAATAATACCAGATAACTGCACACTGCCGGTTTAAGATATGTTTCTGAGGCTACATAATCCCTCCCTAGGTTAGGTTTACATAAAATGTGAAGGAAACATACAGTAAACAAAATAAAACCAAAGATGAATGATACAAAACCGTTTTTTTTTTTTATATACTTAGGCTAACGATACTGTACTGTACATATGCAGGTACTGTAGCTGTATATGTACAGCTGCTGGGTGCCTTTATTTTTTAAGAAGGTCGTTTTCCTAACAGACTGTGACAACCTGTTGACAAGGTGCATGTTATCACTTGCATTTTTTGAGTATAAATATAGTTTCTTCCAGACTCACCAAGAAAACAAACAGTAATATAAGAGCAAAGAATTGGGATTCTCAAATCCCACACCTTGTGCTGGGGAACAACAGAATGAGATCAGATGGTAACCACACATTACACTCTTGTCACTTTATTACTACAATACATCACTTCCTATTCCCAGAAATGGCCATAGGGGAATTGAGTGCTGTTTTGTACTCTCAACTCCAAATAGATTGTCCTAGGGGCTTACAGTGTTTAATGAAAGGAGTGGCTTGGCATACCACAGTTCATTTTTTCGCGGGATAAATGAATGGACCCTGCAAAGATTTAGTGCAAATGTGTTGCCCTTCCATTTTCATTTGAGTGATGTAATGTTTTCTTCTTCTTTTTTTTTTTTCATTGCTAAACAATGTAGATTATACTGTTCCAGAAATATCTGGCGTACCTACTTATTACCTCTGGGCTACAACAGGAGCAATGATGAAGGCTAGCTAAACTTTAAATGTGATTGTCTATACAATGGGTGTTCATGAGCGTGATCTACAGCAAACTATAGGTACCATATTTTTTTTTACTATGTCAAGGTTTTGAGAAAATTATGAAAAATAAATATTAGTGTTACTTTTTATTTTATTTTAATGTCCATACATTTTAAAATGGTTTTTCGTGGCTGAAAGTTTGCCTTTTAAAATACAGCGACTCACCTCCACTACATGAAACCAATGAAAGTGGTGTTGGGTGTCTCAAAGAGTTACAGTGAGGTGAGAAGACACAGTCTAGACATGTCAGCTGAGTGCATTATTGCCCAACTCCTCCTCAGTACCTCCTATGTTGGTCAATGGATGAGCTGAAAGCTTTATGGCCTTCAAGCCTGTGCTCTCACTGAGTGGCATTGTCATACAAGAACAGAACCCACGTGCTTTACAAAGGGGCCATAAAGGCTTTTTTTCTTTTTAAAGCAGCCTGTTTTTTTTACCACAGGGCCCATGGTCTTTATGACTGGCCTGCCCCTATGCTATTTCGTGTTCTGGAAAGGCAGTAGGTGTGGGAGAGACGGCCAACATCACTCACTCTGATATAACGGGGTAAAGTACTCAAGATTAAAGATACGGGAACCTTGTTTTATTTGGACGTAGCGGTGACTTCCACAATTCGTTTGGCGGGGAAGTAAACAAGAGCTTTACTAAGTTGCTAAGATACTTTTTACGAGACAAGACCAAGTCAGGAGACAATTTCATCAGGAAAGGGCAGGTAGGCCTACTTGTTCTATTGTTACTGTAGGTTGACACACTGACAGGCTCCCCCTTGTTAATGTTAAAATGCAGTGGCTCCCAACACATAGGCTATAGCATGGAACAACTGATACAGTAGACAGTAGGTCCTGCTGAATTATGCAGCATTGCAGTTAAGTAGTAGCGATTAACTCCCATATTCACAGAGCAAGAGATCATTGAATTTTCCAAAGCCCCTCTTGCTTGTTTGAAGTGCAGCCTCCGGTGGGAGTTTTATTTGAGAGGTGGCCTCTATGGCATCCCTTTGATCCATCTCCACGCTACAGCCCGGCTGAGCACCACACAAACAGTAACTTGATCTCTTCGTTGCTTCTTAATGGAAGATGCTAAGAGCTAGAACATTCCTGCGGGCACCAGTTGATGGGATGCCACTTAAATGCATAAGGGCTCTGTGTGCCATGGTGCTGAATGATATTGTCTGTCAAGGTAGTTGGTAGCTCCGCCCCCCCACCTGGCTAACCACTGTGATATTTGTTTCTCAGTATCTTTTGAAAAAAAATGTTTTAAATCACTTCTCAAAATCTCCATTTCTACTAATGCGAGCCAAGGCCTTTCCCTTTTATATTTTTTTCTTTCAACTTGCACGTAAGAAAAGGACAAGCTATGGCTGGATGTTTTGCACAGTCAGCTCTATTTTCTTTCTTCCTTCCCCCGAGGACAAACCCTTAGCAACGTCATGTGAAACCTTTTTAAAATATGACTGTCTTTTTCTTTTGCAACAATCATACAGTAGTAAAAATAGACACAAACTATAGTTTGTCTTGCTAAGACTTTTCAATTTGGCAAATCTTTAGCCTAGTTTGAGGCAACTTAATGTAAATGTAGATATAGATATAAAGAAAATTAAATTCAGTTTTTTTTTATTACTTTTCCCTAAAGCTTAGCGTTGTAATTTGTTTCTGATATCTCAACCCATTATCTCAACAATAAATGTGCAGCTAATGGTACACTTCACCTGTCAACATTTAAGTATTAGTACAAATGTTACTGTTTTTAAAAAAGGAAACAGTTGCATCCTCTTTTTTAGATGATGTATTTGTGTGACATGTTTTTAATTGGCCTTTTAGAAAATAGATTGAAAAAAAGAAACTGGTATTATGTATTGCAACATAATGCAAATAATAATAATATAAGTAATAAGAAGTAATACAAACTATGCTGATACTAATACTGTAGCTAAATCTACTTAAATAAGTCTCAACATTATCTATGGTTTCTCCTATTTTTCTCAAATACCTGGAGTCAAATATTCCTCTGCCGAAAACAAAGCTATAAATCTGTCATTTTAATTGCACAAGGCATAATAAACTGGTAGAGTCAAACAAAGACAGACAATGTTTACTTACGGAGTAAAAGTGTAATTCTGTTTGTGTGTGTGTGTGTGTGTGTGTGTGTGTATGTGTGTTAGCATTGGTGTTTAGCCAATTGACAGTGGCCCCACCAAACTAAAGCAGGTTTATGGAAAACATTACCACAAACTTTTTTCCGTCTGGTTCCCTAACTGATTCTGTCACCATAAACAGTAATTAACCTCTTTTTAATTAAATCCAGGCAAGCAAATTCATGATTGAAAGGTGATAGTGGATAAACAGTCAGTTTAAATAATAATTTTGCAATTACAGCTACAGTACCAAAATGTACCACCAAAATTAATGTACACTGTAGGTACGGTAAGAAGGTATACAGGAGCAGGAGCAGCAAGGAGCAGTAAGTATTTACATAATTTTTGATTTTCATCCCAGCCTGTGGTCAGACAGTTACAGTGAACTGAATTAAGAATGTTGCTCCCCCGACAATGCGTTCATGTGGTGAGTTGGCATTCCCTGATACTTCTCTGAGCTAGTTATTATCACGGTGTAACATTCGCTCTTGGTCATTGACGAGACTTATGGTGAGACTAATATACATTTTATATGGCATTAAATGTAAGTTAAACTCACCAGTGGGATTTGACAGTTGCCCGATCCTGTAGCCAGTCCTGAAGAAGACTTTTATCGTAATGAGAGTTTACCAGTTTAACAGTTGGTAGGACTGTTATAACAATAATAAAACATCAGTAGATTTGCAAGTTGATTTAAAGTTAAAGGAGCTAAGTTTTCTGCAGTGTGGAGAATATCTGGAGATGCTATAAATTTTCTGGCTTAGTTTGGCATTTAAATTACTTTATTTTATAGTCCTAGCCTTAAGGTAGTTTTGGGACAAGGCAAGTCATTTACTTGATAATAGCTGTGGGCTCTTCCTTATCAGATTACACCCCAAAGTTCCTTCATTCCACTCGCTATCAATTACTTAAAATGATGGATGTCACAGTAAGATGCTAGTGTTTATTCAGTATAATTTACATAATGGTATACCTTTTTATAGACACAGCTGGACACAAAACTACAAAACATACATCCGTTGAAGTAAATAAACACAGTGCTTCATAGGTTTGTTAAGACTGCAATATTCTTTACAAACCCCGTGTGGTTTTATAAAGATGAGTTCTTTACAACCTCTGCTTTAACTATCTGCAGATAGTTTGCACACATGGGGGCAATTTGTAGCCCAGACCCTGGAAGAAAGAAGCAAAGTCTGTGATTATAAATTAATAGCTGAGGAAACCTCAGTGCTCTTTTCCCCCCCACTCTAGCTTTTCTTAGGCCCAGGTGCTTGGTTAACTGAGCAGGCAGTTAGTCAGGTAGTTGACTGGAATGTGTGTGTGTGTGTGTGTGTGTGTTTTTCTTAAACGTGGCACCAGCCTTTGCCGTGACTCAAGAGATACAAGTGGTTTTAAAACCTTTAAAGTGGAAAAAAAAACATGTGCCCCCCTGCTGTGATTGTGCTTTGTTCCAACCAAATCCTTTCCTTCCTCATTCATGGAAACTTGAACACATGCTGGAAAAATCCTTCTTACTTCAAACAAAACAGGAAAGGATGGTTATATAGCAGCATCAGTTTCCCAAAAATCTTTAAAAATAGAAAATATTCCGAATTACTTCAAAAATCTTATAAAACTGCATTTATTAAAATGTAAAATTATTTAAACTTGCATTCCCAAATGATTTCCGCTTGTTAGAACATTTACTCAAGTTTCAAGGATTGGTCAGGTCTCGGCTATTTGGACAGGGTGAGTCCAGGGCAACAGCTAATGTGTTTACTGGCAGAGAGCAAGTGTTGGGTGGCCGTCTTCACCTTACTAAATGAACTGATAAGGCTGTGTAAGGTTTCCTTATGTGACCTGGCTATTCATTTAACCTAAATCAATAATAGAGAATCTCATATGGCACCACATCACAGCAGATATGTGAGGGTGTTTCAGTGGTTAACTGAAAACCAAAACGTTTTGGCTTTGATATTGAAGCAACTGTGTTTTTCACATCCGTTCCGCTCATATTAATCATTGTTTATGTTGTTTTGTTTCAAAGTTATCAAATAGCTCCAACTATAAATGACTTTGAGGGGAAAGTTCAAGATGCTGTAGTAGATTGTATATAGGTACGTTGATTCCTTCAATAGTGTTTGTGTAAATGCTAATGAGGTGGATTAGCTAACACTAAATTGCAGTTTGCTAGATGCTGTTCCCATGCTCCCCCTTTCCCCACTCACCACACCCACCACACCCACCACACACACCACACACACCACACACACACACTCTCTGATCAATTGCCTTGCAGTCTTCAGGAAATGACTTGAAGTTCTTTAATCACAACTCTGTATATATACTCTTAAGGCTCTTTACACAATGAGGATCTAAATTAACCACCTATGGATTTCTTCTATGTATTTTCAGCATATTTCATTGCGTATTGGTGAGTTGTATTCAACTGAAATTGTGTTCATGACATTTTTGTAAAGGAATGTTTGATTCTGGAGAAATGTTTGATCCTTTAGGTCCTCTTTATTTTCTGAAATGACACATATTGTACAGTATGTTATGTAATAGTTATTAGGACTTGTTAGTATCCTCTCTCTAGTGCATATGCTTCCCATGGATGGAAACTATAATGCAAATTGTATTTGATGTATTTTGCTTGTAATTATAGTTGGCTGTTTAGTTGGGACTAAACATGATTTAGATTTTTCAAACCTGAGGAGCCCATTCCACCGATTGCTTCATAACAGTGTATGAAAATCAACACTATTGCAACTATTTGCAGGGTCTCTTAAAAGTATATAGTATGTGTTAATTTAAGAGGTGATGCAGCAGACAGGATGTGATGTCATCAATACCACTATGGCACCAGCAATGCACTACTCATACCGCCTCAGGACAAAATCCTCCATGTTGTGTATTTTATTAGTCCTATTATATATTACAATTCTTCTGCTGCTCTAGAAATTGCTATAGACATCAGTTGTTGTTTTAGATGTGTCTGGGGACAATATGCAACACGTGTCCTGTACAGCATGTGTCATACTGAGCTACTGTACAAGACCGTTACTGATGTGTTAAATGTCAATGAGGTGTCATTTCTTTTATTTGTTTAACTGGTTCTTCCGAGCCCTAAGTACTGTGACCACTCTGTGGTTGATAGATGGCTGCACTGTGGTTTGCTTTACAAGGGTTAGGCTGGGAAAGGGAGATAAGAGCAGTTTGTTAACCACGGGGATCTTGATCCTGTATTGCGTCAGTGAAGGCATTGTGTGATTTGTGTGGTCCTAACATTGTACTATCTAATAGGGAACAGGTGTCTGTTGACTTTGCAAACATGTAGACATTTCGCATCCGTTTGTTGCGTTTTGAATGACTACTTATACTATACTTTTTTTTACGTTCTTTAACAAATCAAACTCTTCAAAGTGACACAAATTGTGTTTGTCAAGTGTAATTCATTATGGAATCCAAGAACATGTCACTAAACAACAGCTCTGGGCCAAAGCAAGCATGTTTAGCATAAGTGCTGTTTATCTTTCTAGGATTAATGGAAGAGGGTAATCTGACCATGCCAGAAATCCTCTTACTCTGACTGACTCATTGAATTTGTGGAATATTTGAATCATCAACATTTGGGCATGTCTGAAACTTAAAACGTGTAGACCATTATCTTCAGCTTTGTGTTCATGCAAATGGTATATATCCAGTCAAACACGATAATGAGTAGCTGAGTTTAATCTGAACCAATCTGTTCAAATGTTTTTAATATATTAATTTTTCTTATTTAAAAGATTACTTCCTTTTTGTATGAAGTATCAACTGTCACATTCCATATATTGGCACACGATGAAGATAACGAACAGTGATATGAGTAGCACTGTTCATTTTAAAGTATATTTTTCAAAGCTTGTGTTATCACACATAGCAATAGACCATTTTTGCTTTGACTTCTTGTCAACCGAAAATGACCTTGTCAAGCAAATGTCTGTCTGAACTGTTGATTTTGCTCATTTATTGCTGGTAGTGTTGTCTGTTGACGTCTATAATTACTGTGGCTCATCTGACCGGCCAGTCACCCAGCATTGGGGTCAAAAGCACAGGACCCATAGAGACCTGAGCCAGTCTGTTGTTCCTAGAGGTCTTGCTCCCCCACCGTATTGAGCAGGGTTGCCCTCTGGCAGCAGGTAAAAGGTCAGGCAATTGTGCTGTTTAATACAATGATGACAAAGGTTTCCACACAGCTGTCTACCTCCAAGTGATGCATCTTTGCAGCAATTCGAACCTAATGTGAAAACTAATATAAAAGATAAAATTACGTCTCCTGGTCCATTGTGCTGCATTGGTATATTCACTCTATTTATGTGTTTCAGGTTCATTGCTGATAGACAGAGTAATTGAGAATGGCTTTACCCATTCCTCTGCCAAGCCATACCCCACTTCACATCCTGGCTCTGCTGGCTATATGGGACATGGTAAAGTCGGATCATATCAACTTCTATAATGTCAACCCACCTGTAGAAGGTAAAGCTGCTCCTTTTTATGCTTTCTTTTACCTTGGACACCTATAGCATTTCATGATTACGGTTGATTGACTGTTTTAACTGCTTTTTACAGCCACACCATTCCCAAGGAGCTTCAAATGCTTCACCTGTGAGCAAGCCAATGACAACTACAACTGTAATCGTTGGGCAGAAGACAAATGGTGCCCACAAAGTAAGTTATTTGTATATTTATTATATTATTGTTTATGTATATGTGGTATATATATTTTCCCACATATCTTTAAATTACTTTTGGACAATTGTGCTACATTACATGCTGTTGCATCTTCAGGCTTTATTGATGCCTCTGTAGGCACTCTGCTGTCATAAGTGTTCATTTTAGATTATGCTAAAACACTTTCTGTCAAATTCAGTGAATATCTCCTCGCAGTCCACTAGCTGCCCATTCTGTGCACGCTGAAAAAATAATATGGTGTTTCTACACAGCCCTGGCTCTGTACATGTGAACACAATGTGGTTTAGACCACAACACTGTCCCAGCCTTGGCAATGTGTATCCAATGTGGGGAGGAGGAGGAGGGGGAGGGGAGGGGGGGGGGGGAGCTAGCTTCTGAGGGAGAAGACTATGGCATTGACGGGAGAGGTGTTTTTCAAATTCATACATCACCAGTCTTTCTCCAGGATAGCTGACTCCCATCTTTTTAAATGATTGATGTAATATGGTACTTCTAAAGCTGTCTTCCCATCTGGTTTGCCTTCCACAGACACTCAGTTTTGCATGACTGTCCACCACTTCAGCAGCCATGGCAAGACCAAGTTTGTAACCAAGCGCTGTGCCGCTGTAGAGGACTGCCACGTGTCGGGCTGCAGGCACCATCGGGACGCCAGTCGCACTGTGAGTCAGCCCCACCCACACAACGCAACTAAGCCCTTGCCCTGTAGTCCTGAGTGTGACTCGCCTGTTAAGTATGTACCTACACTAAAATAAGTACAAGTTAGTGGAGGACTGTCTCAATCCCAGCGGAAGTGACTGTCAATATTTGGCAATATACAGCATACAATATGTTCTGAAATGTGTGTTAAATGTCATGTTAACCCTCCTGCTGTCCTCCGGGTCAAACTGACCCAAATCCCTACCTTTTAGTGCCAGGAGTAGGCGCAAATTCTACTTCTACAGCTTACACACACATATGATGTGCACTGCTGGCATAACAAGGTGTGTGTTTGAAACCCGAGGACAACAGGA
>JAODUG010051671.1:0-15503 GCA_027564795.1 Aphredoderus sayanus
TAAGCAAGTGCTGTGGTTGTGTGATGTCTCTTGAAATGTAACGTAGAACGTTCAAATTTGCATTGCATTTACAACTTTAATAATTGTGGAGCACTGATTTATCACTGTTAATTTGTTCTGCGATATTGTATGAAGATTATTTGCTTTGTAAATAGTTTTAAACATCATACACTGAGTTATTTATTGATAGTAAAGAATTAAAGACAACACTGAAGTTCAGTGAAACAAATTATTTGTTGAAGTCCAGATAGTGTAGGGTATTGGTGTGAATATAAATATTGCTTTTCCAAATAGCAAAACATAACATAGTAAAACCATTATAGTAACTATTACTATTAAATGTTATATTGTATAACAGTTTAACATGCATTATTAAACGTTAGACATATAGGCTAGGCAGTGACGTGCGGTCAGGGGCGACAGGGGAGGCAGTGCCTCCCGTGTCATAAGATGTAAAAAACGAATTATGATTTAAAATAAATACATAAATATTTGTCCACTGATCCGTGATAAAAATTGTTATTATTGCATGATTCCAGTCATTCCAATTATTTGTATAGTCAATATCGCTGAATGTGTGTATTCTCCTGTTCAAATACGTGTAAAGTGAGAACGGAGGCAGCGACGAGGTGAGCCGCCTCTCGTTTTGCGCTATTGCTCACGAACTGGGTTGAGCTGCTAGTTTTTTTTTGCTCAACTGGAGCATGTGCAATTGATCTCTCTGTATGTCACCAATGTAATGTTTGTACACACTTTTATTATATGTCCTAACATTCCATAGTCTAGGTCATGTATTTCATGTATGTATTAGTCTTGCTGATCTGACATAAGGCCTCAGCGAAAAATCAGGATTGGAGGCAGGGAATACCTCTGCCTCACTAAAGGGTGAGGGTAATATACTAGCTAAAAAACCATAAAGTCAAGTGCACATCAGTCCGTTCATTTAAAGGTTTTGCCCTGACTGCAAAAATGGAAGATTACATATATAAACTAAAATAGTTCTCAAAACTGGATTTTCAATCAAAATTTGAAATTATTAATAATGGAAGGCCGATGCCAGAGCTAAAAGATTTGCCTCAAACTACAGGACGGAAGATAAGTCTTTTCAAACGAAGTAATACCCCGAAAAGACCGGCTGTGGGGTTGTCCTACGAGAAACCAGCTTTTCTGTTCTCAACAAGTGACGATGTCTGCCTCCCCAGCCACGAACCTCACCGCACATCACTGAGGCTAGGATACTCTGTACCTACCCTCAATAAATAACCCGTTGGGTAGGGGCGTGTTGGGGATATTGATCGCAGCAGGCCGTTTCCTGGCTGTACCTACATTTAATTAATTTCGTTAATTTCACAGTTGTAGACGTTTGGGTAAACTGTCAGTTTGATGTCAATTACATTTAACAAAGACCCGTACTGAAAAATGAACAAATGGTTTCACATATTTTAATTTAGACAGGTTATTGATGAATTGTATATCATGACTCACAAATGTGTCACAATTCACTGCAGAAACACATTCAAACAATATTAACACATGCATATGGATACATGTACAGCAGCTGTACAATATACAAATCAAATGTGAATAGACAACTGGTACAGTTAAGTTTCACAAAAGTTACAATTTAAATGGATGGAAAAACAAAATAAACAAGGTGATGGGTTTGTGGACAGAAAACTCAAGTATTTTCCTCTACGCTATGGTGTGGTTATGATAAAAAAAATAAAATAAAAAAAAAGCAAGATACTGAGGATATTAAGAGAAAAAGGAAACATACAGTGGGCTTGACAAATTAACATTTCCTAAATGTAAATTTGTGAATGAAAGTTTAGCTCAACAGTACTTGATTGTTTAGTCACAGATGACATTTAAATAAACATTCATGTGTCAGATATGGCTCCAAGCTATTTTGTCTTTCACAATATATCAAGTGTGCTTTGTTTTGTCCAAATGAAATGTAACCAATTGGAACATACATTCCTATGGGCCTTCATTAAACATGCAGGAGTTGTTCACCATGTTTGACACATTAATCAAGGGAGACACACTGGAGAGTATGACAATATAGTATTTTTGTATGTCAGTACTATTAATACAGTAAATATACATTGAGTCAGTTTATCTTATATTCTATTTACATAAATATAACTATTTACAAAACACTTAAAAATATATTTCCACTACAAAGTACAGTATTGTAGTAGACCTACATCTACCTTATCAATACTGCAAATATATAAATCCTGCTCTAAGAAACCATGTGATTCTTTACATTTTGATTATTTGAGTAAGATCATCTACTAAGTGATAAAACAGCATGACCTACTGTAGCAATTCACACATCCTACAACTTCACAATAGCAGTCATCAGATTTCAATACATTTGCTAACCATGAGATGTGTACAATATTAATTATGTAGTGCTTCAGTACAATTATTCAACACAACTTAAAGCTTGATGAATCTTAACAAAGAGCATTGAAAGAAAGTTCTGTTTAAGGTATATTTGCATCAGCTTGTGTCCCAATGAATAGGGTCCTATATGAAGGCTGTAATTTGAAGTTACTGTACAAATCAGTTAAAATAACAAATATGTACATATTCTAAAGCTCTCACTGTCAAGTGTCTGTCCATAGAGTCCTGGACTTAACATTGACAAAATGAGCTAAACTGTTCAACACCGTACTGTATAAACAAATGGTAAACACCAGAACCACTATATTGTTAAAAATATGCTTCCATACAAGCGTACTTTTGAAAATAAAAAGTGCAATTTGGTTGAATAAAATAAAAAATAAGAAATAAAACACATTTGATAGTATGCTATTCCCCAGATCTCTAGATAATGCAGCACAAACTTCATATTTGGCTAGATATCTGAGATGAGGTATAATCTAATGCAGTGAAAGCTTGAAATAAATGGACGTGTTCCAATGAAGTGCACATAAAAACAATTTGCCTCATATAAACCAACTATGTTCCATGCTACTCTAACAGGTGGTATTTCCAAGGCCTATTTGAGCTTTATAGTGCAGTTTGTACTCTCTGTAATGCACCCAAATTGCCACCAATGTTGAAAGATTGTATTGCACATTAATAAAAAAGGCCCAAAGACCACCCCTTTTCATCTGAAATCCTTATTATGCCCAGCGACCACTGGACACAAAACTTCGGCTAAAAGAGTAGCTTGTGCCAGTACTCTTCTGTTTTCCCCAGGCACCAAAGGGTACCACAATAATAGTGCTGTTATCTTCAGAGCCATATTGGAGAGCCTATGAAAAGAACCAGATAGGAATGAATGACAGCATTAACATACAGCTAGTCACTGATTCTACTGATTGTCTAGCTTAGCGTTTCTCTGTCCTGTCTTGGGAGGTTCCCTGCTGATTCATATGAATGGGACGTTGTTCATCTCTGCAGAAGCCTGATAATGGCTGATTATTCATTTGAAATCAGGTGTGTTAGAGCAGGGAGACATCTAAAATATGCAGGGCAGTGGATCAGAATTGAGAACATGCATGCATGTTCATGCTGGCATATCCAGACCGATTTTTGCAAGTCTGAACAGCAAGAAACTACATGAAATCCAATCTTTGTAAATCGAATCCAAAGCATGGAAGTGGAAAACACTTACCTGCTCAGATATTCTCTGGGCAGCCTCTTTTGGGTCATGACATTGGTTGATAATGTCACAAATCTCCTGGCTGTTCATGATGAAATTGATGCCATCCGTAGTCAGTGCCAGGAAGGAGTCGTGTACATGGTGCAACTAAAAAAGCAAGAAATGTAACTTCTATTGTAACCATGTTAAACATGCTTAACTGGATGTGAGGTATTTTTCAGACATTTAAGACACTCACCGTAATTCTTTTTGTTTCAGGCTCAGCAATCACCCCCATGTTCTTGAGGTCAAAGTCTCCAATGCTGCGTGTCATGGCCAGTCTTCCATTGACATTGGCCTGCCCCAGACTGTTCCAGGTCACAAACCCTCCACTCTTCTTGATTCTTTTTGATTGAGAATGATTGAGAGAGGAGGGCATACATTACATCTGTCCCTTAACATCTTTTCAAAACCTGATCACATGCCTTTTTATGTGCCTGTTGCACATGATGGTTTTGATCCACCCCTCCGAGCACTCTATGTAACTTACATATTCATTGCATTGATTGTGCAGTATTAACATAACATTATGCATGCTGTAGGACAGTTCTGTAGAATCCCAAAATATATTACAATATGACAACAATTCAGGTGAGCAACAAAGTTATATAAATAAAACGTAACAACTGACGAATCAAGGAGATGGTGGGGCAGGTGGGCAATAAAACAATAAGAAAAAAACAGTTATCTTTTAAATTATTTGTAGTGTTTTTCCTGCTTCTAAAATGTTCTTCCATTGCTCTTTACGTAAGAGCTCTTCAGAGAAGTGTATGCTCCCCCTCTGATCTACGAGCAGCAAAAAAAGGACCTTTACTTCCATAACAACGACATAATGTGTGTACCTCTCTTTCTCATCCTTCCTCTCAGGATTGTGATCAACAGTGAGCTTGAGAGCCTTGCCTTTGCGGCACATCATCGCGCGGCTGTCGCCCACACTGCCCACCACCAGCTCTACGCCGTCCCTCAGCAGTGCCACTGTGGCGGTGGTTCCTGCAGTTATCCCAGATACTATAGAGACATTGAACTGACCATTAGATGTATACAGCTAAAGGGTTATAAACGGTTACATACAATTCACATTATTATCATTATTACATGTACAACGACACAAACCGAGACAAGCATGCAGTTGCATACATTCAGACATGGGTGGGAAGGCATACAGTACACACAGTAGCTAGTGTTTATAAATACAATAGAGGAGGCAGTAAAGCATGCAGCTTAAATTGGTTGTGCCACAAGATTGTAGTCCAGCGCACATTACATTTCTCAATCCATAAATTATATTTGTACTCCTTGGGCAGTATATTGTTACCATATAGCTTGATAAATGTATCTTTCACACATTGAAAGATACATTAAGATAGCATTACATAGATGGTACCTTTTAACTTCATAAATCCTGGTAACCCATAAACCTTGCCGGCAGATAGATATTTTAAAATCAGCAGATTTGTCCCCCACAGACAATATAGCCATCATATTTAAAATAGTTCACATTAAAATAGTCAATGATTTACACATGCAGCAAAGCAAGTGTTTAGTTTGAAACTACCATTGCTCATTAGGGATTTGTTTGGGTTTTCAGTGCAATGTAAACAGTAAGCAAAAAATGACATCAGAAAGTGTCACAGAGTTTACAATATTTGCCAGGTTAACATGTGGTAAAGTGATCGTTTTGGTGATTTCACCAGAATAGCTGGAGAAGAATGTGTCAATCATGCAGCCAGGACAGGACCGGACTCAAACAGAATTACAAGCCATTTCTGACTGCACTTTAATAAGAACTACTGTACAGTATATACCATTTTAAATGACGCTGCAACAAATAATCTATCAGTATAATTATCTGGATAAACTGCACGTAAAAAAATTGTCTTTTATTATATTTACCTTATGATTAAGGTGCACAGTCAGCCTTGCTACAAGTGGTGAACAAAAGAACTTTTGCTGGGACCTCTCAGATCTCTACACCACAGTGCCCATACCCAGGACTTGTCAGAGATATAGCAAAGGGCAGTTCAAATCCAACTGCACCACATATATGTACTCTGAATTTAACCTTAACTTTTTAATGTGTTTAATAGGTGTGTTACATTATAAATAATGTCAAGTTTAAAGAATATAAACATTTTTCTTTTTTTGTCCTATTAAGCATACCAAACTGGACGATTGGATTGATCACTGACTAAATAAACTAAAACTAACACTTTTTAGACTGACGAAGACCTATCTGACAAGCAGCTTAGTATACACTTGAGAGAAAAAGAAAAGTAAGAGAGAAGAGCGAGAGAAAGATGAGGAACCTTCCAGTAGTCCAGGATATAGGACCCGCTGGACTCTCCTTCAATATCTAGCCCCTCGCCATCCACAATGGTGTCAACGGCCTCCAGCTCTTAGCTGGGTCAGCAGCTGCCATAGATAACATGCATACACACACAGGCATATTGGGACATTTCACACAGCATGGCCCACTGTGGCCACGTAACAGGTATACTAACTTCTAGCTGAACAGATGCAGTCATCAGAAAAAAGGCTATTAAATAAAAATCACAGGGTTAAAGTCTCATCAGATACTGGGAGAATAGTTTGTTGTGTTTGAGCCATGCTATGCATAAACCTATCCACCATTCCAATGCTAATGTTCAATACAAAACAAATGCAGTAGTAGTAAGGTTTTGCTGCAATGTCAGAGTCAAAGACTTTTAGTTTTCTCTACTTAAGAGTTGGTTTATTTGACCAATTGTTAAGTTACTTAAATGATCTATAGCCCAGCGTTTTAGGGTGACATCTGAACAGAGAAAATATTCAGGCTATTAAGTAGGTTATGCACGTACATTTTGAAAGATAAATATATACTGTATGTTTTGAGAAAAAAAAACACACACACAAAGAAACAGTCAGTACAATTGCAATATACCTTGTATACAAAGTCATAAACGTACCTTTTGGAAAGAAGTGCAAATGCTTTGCAAGAGCTTTGTCTACTGCAAGGAATGCTTTTGTTAAAACAAATTCCAGATTTTCCTCATCTGCAACAAGATCCCTGAAATTAAAAGGAAAATAACATTATCAACAGACCACATTTCTGAGTAAGACTTAGTCAAGTCATTTTTGTTGTCTAAAAAATGTAAATGCTAGCTAAATATTACCACCTATCTTGGATTACTGTTTAAATGTTTTCCCAGCAGTTATAGGTGAAAAGTCAAGAGTAAAAGGGTAAATAAACAAGAATATCAGGGTCGTAAAATACCCCAGGCACATTTTAAACTTTTGACCAGTAATATTTCTGCGCAAGTGCATTCTGTTCAATTTATGTTTGTGTCACCATTTTAGAGTTTTAAGCATGTGTATTTTAAACTTGTGGTGCGTGTTTTAATCTTTGCAGTGTTTTAATATTTTAAAGACTTTTGAAACAGGACATAATTTATTTAATTGCCCACACCTGGGCGGTGTGGTCCGCCGTGCTTGGCCTGCACGCCATATAAGGGGTTCTCACCGATTTTTGTTCCTGTTCTGGTCCGGGGCGACACTGCCAGGCAAAGGAGACATCCGCGCTTACAACGCCACGATCGACGGCGACCAAGAAGGGCTTTGGCATATTATTGCCCTACATTAAGGGAAGTGAACTGACTGTGGGCTGAGTGTTTGAGCCGCTGGGGGTGTGGGACGTGCGCTCACTTTGTGTGCTCCTTTATTTACAGTAAGCTACCTGGGCCGGACTATGGGCGAGCGAGGGACGCTGAGATGAACAGCGGCCGAGCATAGGAAGCAAGCGTGAAGCGGATCAGGGCCGGCTTTCGGGAGAACGTTGGACTACACAAAGACAGTCTTTTTCTATTTGACTTTTGTCCCATTTGAGAGCAAACTATATAACATTTTAAGTAATTTAGTTTGCATTCAGCCTTTGTTCTGTTGTGGTGTGACCTGGGAGTAAAAGGACCAATAAATAAGAAATCATTTTGATCACTCAACCCGTGACATTTGCACATTTCAGAACTTCAGAATTAAAAGTTTGGCTCCTTACTTGATATACTTTTCCATGTACTTGTCGCAAAAATCAGCAGCTTCTGGCCCACTGTGACCATCAAACACAGCAAAGTAGAGGATGTTGTCAGTCATTTGAGAAACCTGGAAACGGTCCTCGTTGTCCTTGCGCTGACCAATTAGCGAGGCACAGCCCACTTTGGACAGGCTGACCTTTGGGATGGGCTTGCCATACTTTATGCTGGGTGGCAGCAGAATAGGCTCGTCAATACGGTTGTCCCATATGCCAAATGAGTCCCAGGTTGTGGGGCGACCGCTACTGTCCGGATCAAAGCGTGTGTTGCTAGGACGCAGTCCTGAGGGGCAATAGAGGTGCCTCCTGAAGCTAGCAAATCGTAAGTGGTTGTCTTGTGGAGTTGGGGCCAAGGCCATGTGTAAAAGCCCACCGCTGCTCAATTGAGGTCCATAGAACCTTGCTAGGCGTACAAGACAAGCTGCAGACATCACCCTGACAGCAATCCACTGAAGAGGACGGAAGGAACTTGTTGTGATGTATACACTAGAAGAGAATAAACTGGTTAGATTACCAGCAGGGTTAGGGAGTTTAATGTGTCAGGGATTAAGGAAGAACAGATATATGCTTTAACCCAGTTATGCATCAAGTAATCTTAAATATGCATAACAATAAAAACGTTAAATGTTACAACTGCTATTTAATAACAGCAGCTGTAACATTTAGTTCAACTATCACTAAAATTACATGTAGATGTTATTTTCTCAAGGACAGCAATGTTTGGCTTGGGATTCATCAGGAGATATAGGTGATATTAGTTATTTATGCGTGGACTAGTGAGATAGATAGCATGCAAATAGAGTTTATTATGTAGACAATTAGGCTACTAAGCATTATTATGTCATCTCTGGCACGTTACTGGACTGTAGGCTATACGGTAGAACACTTACAACGTAGTCAATGCTTTCAGTCAGACTCTGCACTGCAACACATATCGGGAGGTTTTACGTTGAACAGCATACTGTGATCATTCTAAAAGTGACTGAAACAACGTCACAGTATCTTCCTTCCCATGCCCGCATAATGCAAATGTTTATAGCAGCTTGCGTCAGACAGACACGGTAACGTACTGTACTGTACAGTAGCTAGTGGCGTTAGCGCCGTTTTGTGAAAGCATTTTTTGCATTTTACATACATATATACTAGCGATTGCAATATCCTGAATAATTTAATGTGCAACTATTTAAACATCAAACATGACAAACGATAAACGAAACTTTAAGCGATTTAAACCATTGTAACCTAATCTAAAAGTTAGCTCTGGTTAGCCAAGCTTGCTATCTAGTTACAGTATTTCAGTATCAATACGCCGTTACCGTAGTGTAAGCATTAGCATTACTTACAATTCTTATTACGCATCTTACCTTTTGTCTTCTACAAAATACAATCCTAATGTTTTTCCTGCTAGGGATATGCTATATGAGGTCAATTACGCTGTATGAACACAGCCGCCCTTTCTCCAACGTTGTTGAAATGTAATATTGTCGGCGCGAATCAGAATGACAGGGTCATGTACGCCTCCTTTGGTCCTGCCCATAGTCCTGCCTCCTGCACAGAGGAGTGTTCAAACAAACGGCGCGTTCAGTGGATTGAATTTCGTTTTACTGAACGTGGCGTTCAGTAAAACGTTCAAAACGTTCTTTGACTAATTTCAAAGACTTTTTCTGCGTTTAATGTGCGCAGGCGCCTGGAGAGTGTTGCCGAATAACGTAGGAAATGTAGCGACACATTTGGAACCTGTTGTTGGTGTTTTATAAGTAGGCTAGCCCATTTGTGAGTAGTCCATCATTATTTAGTACCAGACAGTATATATGTCGCTTAACATATTTATTTCTTAAATATATGCAGTCTAATTCTGATATTTAATGCATGAAATATAAAATCGGAATATGGTCACAACCATTGTGGACAGTATAGGCCTACTGTAGGCCTAGCCTATCCTTTAATTTGAAGAGGTTTAGTCATGCGCTATAGCCCATATGCACCGACAGTAGTGGTCCATCCATTATCTTGTGCATCTGAATATATACATAGCAATCTACAGCAATAAAACACAAACGCTTGTTGATCGCTATATTGTTGACGTTGTACTTAGCCATGTGTTATTCAACCTAACAGCCCAACTCCTCCCAGTTGTGTAACCTGGTTCAATATTCAGTCCACTGCCGGTCGCGTTCATTGAACGTGTAGGAAAACGCTCTAGCATCCTGAATACAGAGAAAACATGAAGAAAGAAATCAGTACGTGCCTGCCAATCATCAATGCAGTGTAGTGTTTTGTGGCGTGCGTGAGAACATGCGTGTGAATCATAGGTGTGAATTAATTAGTAATGCTGGCTGTAGGCAGCGACTGTAAAAAAAACCGGCATATTTTCAGCCCTGAGTGATTCAGTGTAATTTGCCTCAGTAATGTGGTGTGCCAAAACTAATCAGTGCCTCTCACAAGTCCACCGGGTTGTGTATTCTGGATATAAAAAAACACAATATAATACACAACGATTAAATACACATGCATCAATTAATAAAACAACAATACTGCCTCAAGGGTTGTTTATTTAATGTTTACCTTTCCATTATTGCGTTGGCCTATTTATATTTTAGCTACATACTGTAAGAACATGTGAACAAACTGTATCCCGATCTTGTCCGTTCAAACCAATTAGTTTAATTATTGTAAATTATTAGCCTATAGGTTTCTTTTCATGGGAATTGGTAACGAATGTAGTTGTCACACTTTCAGTTTCGTTTGTGGTGTAGACTTATTACAGCGTTAAACAGCATCAGAATCGGATTAAAGCTGGTTATTTTCAAACGGACTGATACCATGATACTTTTTGAAAGATAGGTTACGATGTTTTCATGGGGAGAAAATACACCTAATTTGACGAAACATTCAGTTGCTCATCTGTCAGCCAGCAGTAATATTATCGCGTTTACAGCAAATGATGGAAAAACGTGTTTTATATTTCGAATGAAAAAAACTGATCAAGATAGTGAATCACAATGGACTTTAACTGGTAAGCTAGATCATAACATTAATATTTAATAATAATACTAATAATAATCAAATGAATATAGCCAATGTAAGTTTTGACTCGTGCATGTGTTCTGAAATTATTGCTTTTAGAGACTTCCAAAGTTAAGACACACATTAAAGCTTTAAGTTGTGGAGATGCCAGTGTTCTCATACTGTCCAGGGATGGCAGTGCTTTCATGGTCAACCTTGATGACTCTATGATACCAAGGTGAGTAGGCCTATGCTAGGACACCTGCGCTCACAACAAACGGTATGGGCAATTTTAACGTCTGCCTATTTTTGTACTTAGACCAATAAATTTGCCTAAAAGGGTAATTCAGGTCGCATGTGGAGACCAACATTCCATTGCGTTAACTTATGGTAAGTAATATATGTTTTTTAATTCTGATCAAATATAACTTTTAAGTTTGTTTTCATGATCTTACTCCTACAAATGTAGCTTTCCAGGTCACATCCACTAATATCAATTTAACTTTGGTCTAGATGGTGCTGTGTATTCCTGGGGTAGGAATTCCTTTGGTCAGCTTGGTCTAGGGAATTCCCGTCCTCCCACCAAATATGGCAAACCTGAGCTTCTGAAGACTCTTACAGGCATACCCCTTGCTCATATCACTGCTGGGGGGAACCAGAGCTTTGCCTTGTCCCTCTCTGGCACCGTATTTGCCTGGGGTCAGAACAATGTTGGGCAGCTGGGCCTAGGAGACACAATAGGTATGCCATTTTCGGGCAAAGCAGAAATTGTCATCTCCCATGTTTTTGCATGTTTCTTAAAACACATTTCCCAAAGGTATTACATGTGTCCTGGATTTTACACAGTTCATTCAATAATTCAAAATCTACAATTTGGTAAAATTGCTTTACAAAAATCACGATAATTTATTTAAAGGCATAACATCACAACTTATTCCATGAAATGAAATTTGTAGAAAGTAATATTAGGATGGTGCACTATACTGCATATTTAATGTTATAAATGTTTATGCTGTTCTATTTATGCCTTCTGTTACAGACAGACACGTCCCAGCTACTGTTGACTGTCTAAGCCTTAAGAAGACTGTTGCTATATCCTGTGGTGAAAAACACACCGCCATTCTAACAAAGGTACGAGCACATATTGGTTTCACAAATGTGATGTGTATGCATGGCGTTGCATGTTTTAGTTTAAGTTGCAGGTAAGAAAGTTTAATAATAATTCATTGTATTTATATAGTGCTTTTCTAGGCACTCAAAGTGCTTTACAAGATTGTCTCACATTCACAAACATATTTGTACACCGATGGTTGTGCAAGCCATGCAAGGAGCACCTAACCACTGGGAGCAGTTGGGGTTAGACATATTGCCCAAGGATGCTTGCAGGTGGTCAAGCAACTCTGGGGCTTGAACCCACAACCTTCCGGCTGGGAGTCAAACACCCAGACCACTAGACCACCCTATATGCGTTTGTTGGCAATAATTACATACCACAGATGTAGATTTTATAGTCATGATTGGCACGCTGGCTAATGTAACTGTTTTATGTTGCAGGGAGGCCTTGTGTTTACATTTGGCAGTGGGTGCTATGGCCAGCTTGGACACAACTCTCTGCATGATGAACTACGCCCTCGTTTGGTGGCAGAACTGTGGGGAACAAAGGTTACACAGATTTCTTGTGGGAGGTATAGATTTGATAATAATGACTGAAATGTTATAATAACAATGCTATTTTACTACTCATGTGTAAATTCTGATCACATGTAAACACTTCCCATATCAGGAATCACACATTGGCAATTGCTGGTTCTTCTGAAAAAGTATACTCATTTGGGCATGGAAAAGAAGGACAGCTGGGAAATGGAGTTACAAAAGATCAGCCTGTGCCACTTCCAATTCAGATATCACATGGTAATAATAGGATTCACATTTGTTTT
Source organism: Aphredoderus sayanus (assembly GCA_027564795.1). NCBI lineage: Eukaryota > Metazoa > Chordata > Actinopteri > Percopsiformes > Aphredoderidae > Aphredoderus > Aphredoderus sayanus. The sequence continues at coordinate 12,665 of JAODUG010051671.1, forward strand.
GTGTTTTTTACTGTCAGCCGAACATTTCAAATCTTTCTAATCACATTTGTTGAATTTTTTAAAATGTTTTCACAGACAGATTAACTGTGTTAATGCTAATGAACAAAGTAACAATTGCACATAACAACAACATATTATAAGGAACATTTCCTTGTCTTTAGATGCCAATGATGTCACCCATAAATGGCAGATAGTTGCTGGCGGAAACCACTCATTTGCTCTGCGGCCCAGTATTTATACTGTACTACATTTAACATTTAAAATTTTTAATAAATCCTGATTTGTTTTGTTTTTTTATAGGTTTTGTTTTTTAGCATTAGTAGCATATGAAGTGTGGTTTATTATTGCAGGGGGCTGAAGAAGAAGTAATCCAATCAATAAAAACTTTGGATGTGGAAACAGTGCAATCATGGTGTCAGAATACTAATCCATGGACCCAAATAAAGAAGTAAGATTTATAATAATGTTGACATGCAGGTCCCCAAAAGCCACCCCCTGTATTTAGCTTTATTAAAATTAAAGCCAATATTTATTTGTAGAGATATCAAGACAATATTTGGTTCTCCGTCATGTCTGAACAGCAGCTTTCTTGAAAAAAGGTAAAAAATACATTCCTTAAACATTATGAATTGGAACATACCTCAATATTTTGATCTTTATTGACATTAAGTTCTCTGTCCTAATGCTATTTACATAGTCATGACAAGCATTTCCAGACCTCACTAAGCTACTCTGGCTTGGACCTGTCGCTTGCGCGAATTGCTTTTGAAAAGCTGGAAACGAATAGCAAAGTGCTATCTGAGGTTTGCAACAAACATCTTTTCAATCCATGCTCTTGTAATCTATAATGCTCACAGTGACTAAATACACACATACTGTATAGTCACTGGTATTGTCCGCTATTATTCAAGATATGATCGAGCAGTAGGCTACTAATGTGTGTCCATGTAACCATATACAGTGATGTGCAAATGTGCAAACAGTACATTAATACTTATAGGTTGTGGCCATAGTTCGTGGCTCACTCCTGCCATCGTTGAGAATGGAACCTGCTGGCGTTGAAGCCTTGAGGGTTTATCTCATTCTCCCTGAGCTTCTGAGAGTCTTGATCCGTCTAAAGCATGATGCAGAGGTTACTCAGGCTGTTGGAGCAGCCATTCTCTCACTGCACCCTGCACCTCTACAAATGCTTGGTAATAGTCTGGTGAACATTATTATTACATTAACAAGAACACTGTTTCACTATTGTTTGGAATGTTAACATACAGTATTTTCATACCAGTAATACATTTCAGAATATCTATATATACTGGTTTTGTAGTCAGTATTCCTAATGTTATAGTTCACCTGCAATGCTCACTATATTATACTATAATATGTGCTCACTGTCAATATAAAACAATTAAATTAAATGTACTCATTGTATTTAAAATGTACATGTTCTGTTGATCTGTTATTTGTAGAAAGCCTATGGTCAAGAATGCCCTACAACTTCTTCAGATCTACAGTGAAAACATTCTGCACTTTATCGGAAAACTACTGTAAACAGACTTTTGATCAGGGCAAAGATTACAGTGAATACCTGATCAAGACTTTAGGAGTTCTCCAGAAAATGTATTTGGTACGTTCAGTGTTTTTACAATATTACATCATTTATGTGAGGTTTACAAAAATGTGTGTTGAATTATTTTTATGTTTTTGTAGGTCAACAGCAAAAGTCCAAGACTTTTATCAGCCAAAGACTTCCACATTAATGTTGGATACCTTTTTCAGAGGGTGAGTAGGAGAATACAAAAATATACTGCTTCACTGCCCCTCCTTTAAATAAAGAACAAATAACATCTCTTTGTGATTTAAATTCAATGTGTGTTCTTTTAATCAGCTTAAAGTGCTGCATGATATGGAAACACAGTACATTGCAGAGAATTGTTTTTTTCATTTGGCTGAAACAGACATCCATTTAACACAATTATTAAAGGCCAAGAGGTTTTTTAAGGTATGCTATAGTTTTTTATAATTGGCAAAGTAAGGCAATAATAAATGTTAGATTATTATGAACTATTAGCAGTTCCTTTTATTCCTATACTTTCAGGATAGACTTTATTTCCTGATTGACTATCCCTGCATCTTAAATACTGAGGATAAATATAAACTGTGGCGGCTCAAACTTCAGAAAGAAGTAGGTGGTTTATAAGAACAAATATTAATTAACTATATTCATTTCATTTTATAAATTCAATCTCTTTTTTGTCATGTTCAGTATACTGGCAGAGTTCAACTGATTGTTGATCGGAACACTCTGCTGCAAGACACTTTCTATTATTTGAGAGCTAAGTCTGGCAACTTTCAAGCCCCTGTGACGGTAACCTTCAAATACAGTGCTTTGCATTTTCAATAAATACACAGTATAATAACATACAATTATAGGATAACAAATAACGTACAAATGTGTCTACAGCATCACTGCACAGATTCATGACAACTTAACATAACAATGTAACATAATTTCTTTTGTTATTAGGTATGTTTCAAGGAGGAACATGGTACAGATCAAGGTGGTTTGTCATTGGAGTACTTCCGCCTCCTTGCCAAAGAACTTCTCAAGCTGCAAATACTAGCAGTTAATGAGCACGGAGTAGCCTGGTTCACTCAGGTTGTTTTAACATTGTTTTTTCAGAATACTGATTATATATAATATATAGATACAGTATATGTAGTATACAGTATACCATATAATTATTATTTTACATAGCTCAAAAGTATATGATTCCATATTTTGTATAGGCCTATATTGTTATTATAGAATTATTAATAATTGTGTTGTGTAAAGCATTGTGTA
>JAODUG010051682.1:0-16642 GCA_027564795.1 Aphredoderus sayanus
GTGAATGGTGAATGTGAGGCAATAATGTACAGCACTTTGAGTGGCTGGTAGGCTAGAAAAGCGCTATATAAATGCAGCCAATTTACATTCATCAGCAATCCATCAGTTACATAGAGTGACAGTGGGAGAGCAACATGATGTGATTGGGCATCAATGTCAGTTTGTATTGTGCTACCTCACTCATTTCACTCATTGGATACAATAATGATTTATTAAGGCAAATAAATGGATATGTATTATTATGTCCCTCCTATGTGCTAAAGGTAAAATAGTAGTTGCAGACAAACATCCATGTGAATATAAATGAAAAATACCAATGATCATTCTGTGAATGCTGATCAGGTGCAATCCATCTGGGGACCTCTAACTCACAGACACTACAAAATAGTCAAAGGTGTGAGGTGCTGAAATGTTCTGAATAGTAATCCTACACACAGCCTACAGTATGAATGGAGATGATACATGCTTGCGTGGTGTTTATATATGTTAACTTTGTACAAGTGTTTTGGAATTAAAGGCGCGTCATTTCTTTTCTATGCACTAGTATTGCATGTCAGGCTGTAATCAAGTGGACTTAATTAGAGAGGACTTAGTGGGAGGCAGAGAAATCTTGAGACTCGCCCTGCCAAGTATAGAAATACCCATAACCTTCACTATTACAGCAGTGTACAAACTGCAAAGATCTTGTGAATTGTACCTAGAAACCTCCACTTCCTGTCTGTCTGATAACACAACCTTATAAATTCAGTTTCACAACAAGTATTCCCAATGAAAGTCAAAGCATTTATGTTTACTTCAGTTATATTCCATGTACAATATAACAAAACCCTTTAAACAATATTTATTGCCTATTCCCATTGAAATGATTCTTAAAACATGGGAATAGATGATTGAATCCTAAATCATTCATATCATCCACAAGGAACAAAGAATGTTTGAGAGGAAGGAGAAGCTGAAAATAGAGGGATGGACATGTTGCAGTGAGTATACTTATTTGGAGCTCACAAGAAAACTAAACTCAGTCAGAAGGGCGGATGCTTGGAAACACTCCACCCTCAGTTTCCTCTCATTACCCAGCCTCCCTCTTGCCCCTTCATCTCTCTTTGTTGCGCCATCCTGTTCTGTTCAGAGGACAAAGCTTAGACATCGCATTCTGTAAGTACAAATATTTTTTAATGTAAGACTTTTTAATGTAAGAAGGTGAAAGTCTCAGCTATAGTAATATATATTGTGCTAGAATGATCCATTACCATTTGCATTAATACAGTGCAGTACAAGAATACAATTTCCTATCCCACATTGAGGTCAGACGTATAAGCTACTGTACACAGGTTCATAGAATGTTTTGGATGTTATGTGTTATGTGTGACTAATATGGACTAAAGAATAAAACATTTCTAATTAATAAATGTCAGTTTTATGTCTGACAGCATTTTAAATGAGAGGTTCAGAGGTTATTGGAATTTTTCATTGCAATTCAAATACCTTTCTACGATATACTATCTTTTAAACATAATTCCTCCTCTATTCACATGTGAATAGCGAATAATGAAAAAAGTTTTACTTAGCATTTCTTAGCTAAAGCATTAAATAATTACATAATTGGCTTATGGCCTTCAGGTCAAGTCAAGGTAATGTGGATCCACCAGTTGGCTTGAGCAAAATAAATATTGGTATAGGTACAAATATGAGGTAGTCAGAGAGTATTGTATCCCTAAAACTATACATCTATACAGTATGAACCTGCCATCTAGTTTAGTCTAAAAGATACACGTGTGACCACATAAGGACGCATTGGACATGGTGTTGTACTGCAGTGTTAGGCTAAGGAGCAGAGGCTGACCCTGACATAACACATTGTATTAAGGCTGTCTAAAAACTGTGTTGAGAGTTTCCATCCATCCATCCATCCATCCATCCATCCATCCATCCATCCATCCATCCATTGAGAGTTTCATGGAAGTAAAATGGTGGCAATGTTCTGCACTAAAGGGTGCCCTTTTGAAAACACATGTAGGCTCTATTTGATTTTATTCATTGACAGAAAGACAGATATTGAGATAAAAGCAGAGGAACAACATTGGCTGTATAAGAACAGCTTGTTCGGTCAATCGGTTCTATAATTGTTTTCCAGGAACAACTGCTGATGCAGTCTCAGTCTACAGGATTTTCTTCATCAGCTCCTTGCTACTATAGTCTGTCTTGAAGAAACTGCTGCCCAGTGTAAATATAGAGGCCACAACCACAGCTCTCCCACGCCTCTCTGCCCCGTGTGGAATATATAGCTTCCTCTTGACTTTGGTGTGGTGGATGGGTGGCCTCCATCTCCTCTGCAAATTATAAGCCATTCAGCACCAAACTCACTGTCTCCACCCCAAATAAGTAATGGCTGCTCTTTGCTAAAATAGATTTGATGCAAGGTGGGAAATGGGAGAAAACATTATTTTCTCCTCATTTAGACTTTTCTTTGGTGCACATATTCTTTTATTAAGACAAACAAACAGTGGAAGCAGACATTACAATATATTACACTGGTGTCAGTGTGAGAGTGCATGCCTCTGGTTGGGAGAGCAGTCAAGGACACATCTGAAACGCATCCTGAGCAACACAGAGCCTGTCTATTACCTCTTGTCTTTTCAATGTGCAGAAAATGAAGTCTTTGGCTCTCCAGCTGGCGTGTGTGGCCCTGGTCCTGCTGTGGTGCAGCAGCGGGAGTCACTCCTCTCCCCTCTTCAATACCTCCATGGACGGCAGCGGGGATGAAGGGCTGGAGCTCCTCTTCCCCACCTCCTTCTCCACCAAGGATCCCGTACAGGTCACCCCCACCCCCGGCGCTCCCTCCCTCACCGACACCATCACCACCACCATGATCCGCCTCAAGGACTTTGTCCTCAGCCGGGTGGTGGACTTCCTGCAGGAGAACATGCTCATCATAATCGTCGTCACCTCCCTGCTCATCGTCATGGTGTTCATCATCTGCTGTGCCTCCGCCATGAGTCACAAGCGCAAGCTGGAGGCCTACAAGCCCCCCCCTCAACCCACCAAAAAGCAGGTGACCGACAAGCCGGCGGGGGTCAAGCACACGGGCGAGCCGCAGGAGCGGCCGTACGCCGTCGACCACGTCAAGAGGGTCCAGATGCAGAGCGCGGCGTCCCCCAAGAACCTGCGCGTGCCCTCTAAGGCGCTGGTGGGAGAGCAAGGTCGCGACGTGAGGTCCTCGCCTCGCCAGGAGGTCCGGAAAGTGAGGGAGGCGGAGGAGGTGGAGAAACGGAGAGAGGAGCCTAAGCAGCCCAAACACAGAGAGGAGGTCCAGCCCAGCTCCAGCACCAGTCCGCCGGTGGTCTGCACCTGCCACCTCAAAACGGCCCGCCACTAGGTTATAATGAAGACTGCTCTTGACATTAGGACGGGGAGCCAACTTTTAGCAATGAGAGAAAATAATAAGAGAGAGGCTGTATAGTCTGTACAAAATAAAATTAACTAAACTTTGAAAACGCAAGATATTAACATTCAAATGTATGAAATACCTGTTATCTCAGCTATACATAAAAATTAGATTTTTTTGTATGCATCCAGCATTTAACAGTCTATGAAAGCCTATAGCTCATGCCCCAGCATGAGGCTAAGTGTGAAGTCTTTCGTAGGGGGAAGACTCCTCTCTCCCATGTTCTGTGACATTAGCCTATAGGCTAAATGGCTTGCAGGCCTGGAGTATTTTTCCTGCCCAGGCCTTATGATGCAAACCTACTATCATGATCATCTTATCGACTATTACTGTAAATGTATATTTTACAATTATAAGACAAATATAAGTTACCTCACAAATCTCTTTATGTTACTTTTGTATTTTACAAATGTAATACAATCATAGTAAATATTACATCTCTTTTGAGATCATCTATTGTTGGTAATGGGCCTGGACACACACACACACACACACACACACACACACACACACACACACACACACACACACATTTGATTTATTTGATCTGGTGGCTTGGCTATGAATTTGAAGGTCTCAGTAGTTTGAGGCTACTGTTAATTTTTCTCATATTTTGAATGCATTGGTGCTAAAAAGAATTGTTGTGAAATATGTTTTATCATATTAGTTATCCATGGGTTTGTTTTGTAGTTCTGTGTGATATTTTTGTGAAATCGCATTGCTTATTTTGTGAGCCCAAAATTATTTTGGGACCTGCACAGAAGCCAGTAAAAAGTATTTATTACCCATTAATTAACTTCATTTATAATTTTATTTTGATATTTCATATAATCTGATTTAGTTAGATTTATTTAGAATCATGTATAGCCCTTAATTACATTACAGTCTCAAAGGGCTTAATTGAATCCAAATTGATAACATTTGATTTGATAAAAACAACTTGGACCTGATTTTACATTTTAAAATGTTTACAATTTTGGACATCTGAAAAGAATGAGTTTCATAATATTTAGAATATGTCTACTTACACTTACATTTTTGGAAGACAGGTTTAAAAGTTTAGATTTTTTAAATGTGTGATTCAGTTTTTTTTTTCTGCAGAAAATTATTTATTAAGCATAGATATTCAGAATATTTCTTTCTTAATTTTACTATATTCTTTATCCCCCACTTAACAAGATTTTAGTGCTGAAACAGTGATTTGGCTTTCTTTCTTTTTTTGCTAGTACAGTATGCAGTAATTGTTACAGTTTATATTAATTTAGACTCAATCAGTATGACCATTGTTGTTATTTTGCAAACACAGTTTTTTCTGTTGTTTGGGATTTTGAGAGCATATATTTAAACCAGGTGTGCTGTTTTATATTTTTTACTTAAGAGCCCTAATGTGTTGTATGTTAAAATCCTCTTTTCCCTGAAACGTATGGCTCTTCCTTGTCACCTGGCAGTTTGGTTAAACATAATAAAACTGTTTACAAAAAGTTCTGTCATTATTTAAAAAGCAGGCTAAAATTGGTGAAAACTGTTGAAAGACGTAAAAAAGAGACGGTAACACTGGAATTGCTAAGAGGGAAAGAGATGATGAATGATGCCAAATAGAAAGTATAGCTTTGGACTCTGTAATTTCTAGCTGTCTACTTAAAAATCACATGGCTATTTTAAGGTAACTGTCTACTGTCTACATAAACCCCTAGTACTTGTAAAGTAACGTTTCTTCTAATTTAAACACAAAGATATGCACATGTACAGTGTTTTCTTGTTTATCATCGGCATCAACATGTATGTCATACCCAAATACAAAAGGTACTAAAGCCTGGAGTTGACGACAGACTCTTATGATGCCGCTGGCAGCTTTACAACATTCTATTAATATTTCAACAGTAGTAAAGCAGTGCATGTACTGTAACACTGCTACAAAATATCAACCTAATACATTTCCTATGAAAATGTTGGACACTGATTTACAACCACAGTTGTATTTCACGTTTTTATGTAGAGAATGGTGTGTATCTGTAATTCTTATTTAATGCTGCCCTCATGTGAATATTCTACTGTATTTAGAATTTGAATTGACCTTGTCTACTGGAAGACTTTGAAATGTTTAAAATCACTCTTTGCCTTTTAAGGAATTTCCTTCTCAGATACATATATTGTTAAAATTAAAAATTAATACCCATTCTGTTTATTGGAAAACATGATAAAAAGTTCCATTCCGATATAAATATCTATAAAAAATAAATGTATTAATATTAATCATGTTACCAACATAAGGTCAAACATCAAAGATGATGGCAAAGAAAACAAACTTGTGGCTGAAATGCGAGACAGAGCCTGGCACTAGGGTCAAATTCCCTGTGCTTTTGTCCACAAGGTGCTAAATAATTCGGGAAAATACTACCCCTTCACTTTCACTCTTCTGAGGTGAGAGAAAGACACACAACCAAGCCACAGGACCACCCATCCACACTGAGCCTATAGCCCGTCTTACTTTATGACTTTCAACAGTACCTTGCACAGTACAAGGAACTATTTGGGGTCAATTGTTGTTATTTTTTAGATGATTTCTTAATGTATTGTTATATATATATTTCCAACAGTCTTCCAGTCTTTAGTCGTTGTTGGTGACAAAGAAAGAGAGCTCTGAATCAATTTGGATGGTAAAGAGGATACAGAATAGGTAATACAGCACCTTAAGGGTGTCTTTAAACTTTGATGAGCTTGGAATTCTCAAAGACGGCGGTTATCTTTAGCAAGACGGTGGATCATGTAAGACCACTGGGCAAACAACCCACCAGTCTTTCAGAGCTGCATATACTACAACCGGAGGAGCATGGTAAGAGATGTGCTTCAGTTTATCATATGTATTGTAATTTACATAACTGTCATTAATCTGTATTGTGGTTTGACAATATTATTCACAATCATATTTTACACAGATCTGTTTCTGTTTTACAGATTATGTCTAATGATCTCTGTCCTTGCTCACAGTGAGTCATGCCTTGGTACCGATGTGGTGTCCTACTGGTTCTCTGGTTCTGTCCTGTATCCTGCCTAGTGCCAACCTCCTGTCCGCCTGGTTGCTGCTGTCCTCGCCCTGGGTTTTTTGTTCTGTGTGAATCATTGGGCCTGAGGTCCCTTCCTCGCTCTGTCCCCCTCAACACTTCCTCATTATCAGTGGCCAGGAACCAGCTTTGCAACATAGACCACCTGCTTCGGCCCTTCTCTGGTCTACAGGAGCTCAGCCTCAGTCATAACCATCTTGCCAGGTTTCCTCGCGGCCTGCCTCCGAGCCTGGAGACCCTACAGCTACAAGAGAACCGCATCACCTATATTACCTCTGGCGCTCTGCGACATCTGGGGAACCTGACTCATCTGGATTTAGAGGACAACCGCATCCGTGCTATTCAGCCTGGAGCACTTAGGGCCCTGGGAAGGCTACAGGTTCTGTCATTAAAGGGAAACAAACTAACAGCACTTCCAGTGAATCTTCCCCCCTCCTTGACCCATTTGGACCTTTCAGTCAACTGTATTTCTGCCTTAGACCTGCCCTCATTGTCTGCACTAGTCAACCTACAGGTTCTGAAGATCAATAGCAACTGTCTACGCTCAGTGCCAGAGAGTGCCTTTGACAGACTGCCACGTCTTCGATCTGTAGTGCTGGCAAACAATCTGTGGGTGTGTGAGTGTGATATATTGTACCTTTACCGCTGGCTTCTGAATGGCAGGCTAAAGATGGCTACTGATCTGGTGTGTAAGGAGCCAGTTCATCTTGCTCATCGCTTGCTTCTAAACCTATCGGTCATGGCTATCTGTCCTCGGGTCCTGAAGCCAAATGAGAGAACCTCCCAACTTGGCTCATCTAAACAAGCGAAAATCTTATATCCATCAACTGTGACGACTACACCACCAAGTGTCCAAAACGTTATGGCTAATACAAGTGATTTTGAAAACCAGACCACTACATCATCCACTATTGTTGAAAGAATTATTGAATTTCGCTATATAAAAGGCAGTGCAACAAATTTATCAAAACACCACTCTCTAGGGACTCTTAGCTATGAGGAATGTTTGTTGCTTAATGTAATGCAATCTGTAAGCGCATCCACAGTTCCATCAACTAATAACCCCAATGAGCAAATAAAGTGCTTGGATAATATAACAGGACATCATCTGACTAATTCAACCTCCATTGAAGTAACAGGGTATGTGCTATCCACAAACAAGGATGACTCCTTGCCTACAACCAGGCCCAGACTGTTCTCTCAAAAAGACTCTGCAGTGGTTATAGCCCTGTTGGCTCTGTTGTGTATACTGGTAGCTTTGCTAATGCTAGCTGTGTTACTATTGCTGAAAAAGATCCTTATTCGCCAACAGATGGTGGCACCACTTGAACAATCTCAAAGATGAACTTGCATATGAGCGTTACATATTTCTGATGACAGACAATTAGATTGAACTTTTTATTTTATTTTACAGTAGCCTTGACATAAAAGCATGCACTAAAATAGGTCACTGTAGTATAGTTTAATTCACTGGGAAATGTTTAATGTCAAACTGAAAGCCAATGAATGCTTGAATGCCAAAATATAATATATACAAATTCACTTAGTTTAGGACCCACCCCCACTTCAGCATTGATGATCACTATATTTGTCAAAAGGTTTAAGTTTTAAATCTAAAGAATTGTCTTGAAAACAGACATTGATAATACATTTGTAATCATTGCTGATGAAAGGTTCTGAGCCCACAAAAATCATACATGAAGTCATTCAGAACCAGTAGAATGTCCCACATCCATTCCACATAATGTACATTGGACAACTGGGGCTCTTGTACTGGTAACTATCTACCCAGCACCCTGTGCGAGTGCTGTACAGTCTTCATGTTGGAATATTAGTAGGGTAAACTCCATGAATTGGGTTAAAGCGCCCACGGTACCACATAGCCCCAGCTCAGTTTTATGTCTGAAACAGGCTGTAGGTTGAGGGGTACTGAACAGCAGCATTTTATTAATGCTGGTTTCAACCACAAAGGTTTTGGGTTAATTTTGGACACAAATGTACTGTAGGAGTGCATGTTTAACCCTCCCGCTGTCCTTGGGTATCTAATGCACTACCAGCAGAGGGAGCCAACTGCAGACCGTCATATGTCCGTGTTGTGGTTGGCGCTCTTTACTGGCACAAAAAATTATAATTGCGCACTAGGTCATTTTGACCCACAGGACAGCGGGAGGGTTGAACAGCAACACTTATAGGCTAACTGCTGGCTTTTATATTTTTCTCCTTTTTCTCCTGTTGTTTGAGTCTGTAGTCTGATAGTGCTGCTTTTATGGCATCTTCTGCAAGCACTAAAGGGAAAACAAAAGTAAAACAGTTGGACCATGAACATGTCAGTAAAGGATGCCATTGTTTTGTTAACTTACTAGAGCAATGGAGCTTGACTGGAGGAAGGCAAAGTTCTTTGGCAATGTCTGAGTTTTTGATATCCATAGCTTCATCAACCTGCATAATTGAAAACAAAATAAAAAACGTGCCACACCAATTAAGTGTTTAGCAGTGTGTGTGTGCTGAATTTACCGATTTTCCTTTCACCCACTCAGTTGCTAGAGAACTAGAAGCAATAGCTGAGCCACAGCCAAATGTCTTGAATCTCGCATCCACTATCTTTCCATTTTCATCTACCTGGATCTGCAGGAAACCAAAAAAATGCACATGCTATTTTACACAATACAATACAATACAGTACAATACAGTACAGCACAGCACAGCAAAGTAAAGTAAAGTAAGGTACTGTACTGACAGTGACTCTTTGCCCTAACGTTACCTGAAGTTTCATGACATCACCACAGGCTGGTGCACCCACCAATCCTGTCCCCACATTCTTGCAGTTTTTATCTAGGGAACCCACATTTCTAGGGTTTTCATAGTGATCTACCACCTCAAAAAAATAAGAAAGGTTACATGTAGGGGGGAAATTAAGTCGTGGTTGCCGTTGCTGGTTGTAGTTTTTAAACTCCCAAGATTACAATAGTACAAAAACCACAGTTGCTGTACTATTGTAATCTTGGTTTGCAAACACAAACAAAAACACACTGACCCACCCTGTCATGGGTAATACTAATACTAACAGTTTATTTTGAAAGCATTTAACTTACTTTATTGTGATATGGACAACCCGCTTTCAACTCATGGTTGAACAACCTTCTGCTCATCAATATTAAAGAAGCAGCACGCTTATGAAAACAGGTAACCGCCATGTTCAGGTTTTACGGAATCCCTCGAACAAACACGAGTGGTAGATTCGGCAGAGCAGCGCCAATCAGTACGTGTGTTTGGCCATTTGCTGATCTCGTTTTACGATAACGATTAAAAACATAATAAATTAGACATCGGTTTGATCACTTGCACTCGATTCCATAATATTCGCATTAATACATTTTAAACGTTATTATCTGACTATGTGACCAGCTACTGTACAAAGTCAACTAAGCCACAATGAAGATATTTCAAAGTGTGAATTTGGTTTTAAAAGTAAAACCAGTAATTAGTCAAACTAAACTTTACTTATTAAAAAGAAGCGCCTGCTGCTAATCTCCGCCCACGAGGCCAGCTTGTTGTTGGTGGTTGTTACCAGGCAGACAGCCTTTCCAACATGGCAGCCTCAAGCAACGCAGAGGAAACGCAGTTACAAGAGATGGAAGAAGATGCAGGCATGGAGAGAGAAATGGAATCGGACGAGGAGGAAGAGGGCATGGGTGTTGAAAATTCTGAGGAGGAAGAGGATGATTCTTCAGAAGATGAAAAAGAAAACGAAGCAGAAATCCAACGTTTAGAGGAACAGGTATGTGACGCTACCGTACCAAATTTACAGGATGCTAACTATCGTAAATGCTAGTAATCTCAGAATGAATGGCTGGTACATTTTTCTACTCAATAAAGCTAACCGTGTTAGCTGAATTTGAAACCCTCAAAACTGTACGTTCCTTTGGAATGGATAAAAGAGTGTACAGTTTACAATTCTTCCAAACAACTATTATTAAACGAACGTGCATTTGATATATTGGCTCACAACAACACAACCTGACACACACAACGTTAGCTTCAAATCAAATGTTACCTGATAAAGTACGTCCTCACGCCGCGACCTTTTTACTATATTACACACTTGAACCTCCGTTACTACTAGATATAATTGACTCAAATGAACAGTTTGGCTTTACTATACCGTGATATTATATTATTGTGGTTCTCTTATTAATGCGTATACATTCAATTAGCCTTGTCGTGACTTGTACTTACTGGGTACCGGTGCGGTACAAGTCACGAACTGGGCTATTCCGTGAATAGTCGCAGTTACTGATATGACACGCTTCTGCTTCACAAAATAGCTAAAGTGTTAGTATTTTCACTTGTTTTGTTTTTCAGCTATCGATCAATGCATTTGACTACAATTGCCATGTAGATCTGATCAAACTATTAAGGCAGGAGGGAGAGCTAAGCCGTCTACGTCGTGCAAGGCAGAAGATGGGCGAGCTATTCCCCCTCACTGAAGGTTGGAGTGGCATAAGAAGCTAACATCACAGCAAACTGAAAATAACATTTAGTCTCCACTGGTTTTAATTCAACATAATTTGTTGACTCCTTGCAGAGATCTGGTTAGACTGGCTCAAGGATGAAATCCGCTTGACTGAGGAGGAGCCTAATCGGGAGAAGGTCTATGAACTCTTTGAAAGGGCTGTGAAAGATTATATATGTGAGTGGACCAATGCATCTATGCTCGCAGTGGCATTGTTACAGTGTGCCGCTGCATTAAGCTAACTTTTAGTTGTGACTGTGTGTTACTGTACACTTAGGTCCTGATATTTGGCTTGAGTATGCTCAGTACTCAATTGGTGGAATGGGCTCACCTGGTGGGATAGACAAGGTCAGGTCAATTTTTGAGAGGGCCCTGACAGCTGTGGGTCTCCACATGACCAAGGGCTCAACAGTGTGGGATGCCTACAGGGAGTTTGAAAATGCCATGCTTTCCACAGTACAGGTTTGTATTTCTGTCAATAGCACTGATCTCATCATTGTTCATGCAACTTGTTTATATTTACAACAATTGGGGTCTGGGTGGTCTGGGTGTTTGAATCCCAGCCAGGAGTTGCTGGACTTGTGAACATGTTTAATATAAGATGACATTGTTAATTAAGGGGTGATTCATGTGTTGTTACAGCAGTGGAACATGATAGAGCAGTGCCAGAGTACAAAAAAGATATACATGCATGTCCTTTTGAGGCTGTGTAAAATGATGCATCCTTCTGAATCGTTGGTTGTCCATTCTAATTTGGATTTTAAACAGTGTATAAATTCCTGGTTGAGCCCCTTGAATAATGCACATAACAGAGGCTCCTCTGCTTTTTTTCCTCCTCCTTCTCCAGCCTCCCGCAGGCAGGGTGCCTACCCGTGAGGAGCAGGAGCTGCTGAGCTCCCAGCTAGAGCGCATACACACATTGTTTCGCCGCCAGCTGGCTATCCCTTTTATGGGTATGGCTCATACCATTTATGTATGGAGGGGTGCTCTAGAGAGAGGGGGGTATTATGTCCATAGTATGTGTTCAAGGAAAATTAATAATACTGTAATAGTCCAGGAAATATTTACTTTTACTTTGAGAAGTGAGAGTTCTTGTTTTTATAGATTTTCTAGTTTTGCCTCCTCCAATGTCAGTTGCAAGAAGCACTCTAACTTGGAGACATTGCTGTTGTTTCCTAGACATGGAGGCCACCTATGCAGAGTATGAGGAATGGTCAGAGGATGGGGTGTCGGTGGCTGTGACGCATCAGTACAAAAAGGCTTTACAGCAGATGGAGAAGTGCAAGCCTTTTGAAGAGGCACTGGTACAGTATATACCCCTTGTTATGTGACACACAGCAACTCCATGTCACTCTTAGAAGTTAGATGTTGTAGTATTTTATTTCAGTGCTACTGTGTCATTGCAGCTGGTAGCTGAGCCTCCAAAGCTAGCGGAGTATCAAGCCTACATTGACTTTGAGCTAAAGGAGGGTGATCCAGCGAGAATCCAGATGACATTTGAGCGGGCGCTGGCTGAGAACTGCTTGGTACCAGACATGTGGACAAAATACACCACATATTTGGTTAGTGTTCATCTCCCCCGCTTGAAGCAGCGGTGTGGGCCAGTAATCTGCTGATGTTTATTGCACCATGCTGACTATCTGTAATCTGTGTCTTCCTGTGAAATGTAATCAAATTGTTATTGTTTTAATCTGAAAGCAGGGGGGCTGTAGATACTGACACTGTTATGTCTGAGAATCCTGTTTTTTCTGTTTACTCTGGGTTCTGTAGGATCGTCGGCTGAAAGTTAAAGACTTGGTTATTTCCTCTCATGAACGTTCTGTCCGGAACTGTCCCTGGACTATGGGACTATGGAAGAGTTACATCCTGGCCCTTGAGAGGCATGGGGCTGACCATGAAACGATCTCAGGTAACCACTGAGCTTCATCTCTCCATCCCCTTATACTCTTCACAAACATGTAGTTGAAGATGCATCATTATTATGAATCATTATTATTTGCTGTAGAATCTGTAAGAAAAATGAAAAAAGCATGAATATTATGATATGGGTATTTATTATTGTGTATCTACTGCTTTCATACATTCTTTACAGATGTTTTTGAAAAGGCTTTGAATGCTGGCTTCATTCAGGCTACTGATTATGTGGATATCTGGCAAGCATACCTTGACTACCTGAGAAGACGTGTGGATTTCAGCAAAGGTGAGAACCTTGGTATGTATTTCAGTATGTATTTGTTAAAGGCTGCTCCAGCATGAGTCTCCGCATTGATGTTGTTACCGTGTGCCTTTCAGAATCAAGTAAAGAGTTGGAGGAGTTGCGAGCTGCCTTCACTCGCTCTCTGGACTATATGAAACAAGATGTCGAAGAGAGTAAGTGGATTTCACTCCTGTGCAAGCATGTGTTTGTGTTTTTATATTTGAAGACATGGTATTCACTCTTGACATGTTCTTCTAGGGTTTAGCGAAAGTGGCGATCCTTCCTGTACAATAATGCAAATATGGGCAAGGATAGAGGTATGTTTATAAAAACAAAAAAGAAGGAAAATTTCATGTGAAATACACATACTAATTATTTTTATGTAGATATGTTAAATGTTATATGTCATATTTCCCTCCATATGACTACTTCCTTCTACAAGGCCCTCCACTGCAAGAACATGCAGAAGGCAAGAGAGCTATGGGACAGTATCATGACAAAAGGCAACGCCAAATATGCAAATATGTGGCTGGAGTACTATAACCTTGAAAGGTCAGTCAGGGGTCACCCAGATGACAGAATGGGAACTGCCCGTATAACAGATTGTCGTCTTTACAACACATTGCTCCGTTTGTGTGCTTAGGTCTTATGGAGACCCCGTCCACTGCAGAAAGGCTCTCCATAGAGCTGTCCAGTGCACCTCAGACTACCCAGAGCATGTGTGTGAAGTACTGCTCAGCTTTGAGAGGGTAGAGGGTGAGTTTGGCACAAAGGATTGAATTGCTTTGATGGCCATAAAAACAGGCTAGATGATGGGTGGTACCCTATCAGTATACATACGATGTAAGAGCCTGTAGTTAGGCAATGAAAGGGAAAGCCTCTTAATGAATGGCTAGTTTTGCTTCTGGTCATTGCCAACACAACAGGAGTCCCTTCAAAGATGCATTTGATCACAGGGAAATCTGAATAGTGTACAAAGATGTGAGGCTTGTCTCCTTTTTAAAAGCAGGCGTGCTCTACCTAGCTAATGGGATAGCATAATGTCTACATTGGCCATCTGCTTATCTCTCATTATGGATCCCTGTTGACCTGCAGGTTCTCTGGAGGACTGGGACGCAGCGGTGCAGAAGACGGAGACTCGCCTCAGCAGGCTGCATGAGCAGAGGGCCAAGGTAAGCGCCCCTCATCAGCACAGCAGCTGTGTCGGCTCGCGTTACATCCTGATTGACCTCCGCCTGTCTCAGGTCGCAGAGAAAGAAGCCAACCAGGCCCGCCAGGAGGAGGCGCAGGCGGACCAACGGCGGAAAGCCAAGGCAGAGAAGAAGGGCCAGAAGAAGGGCCAGAAGGGAGCTCGCGTGGGAGACAAGAGGAAAGCAGACTACAACGATAATAACCAGGACTGGAATGAAAACTCTGGTACGGAACAGTATATTGCACAGATTGTTGGTCAATGTTCAGTGTTAACACATTTGGTTTCACCAGAGTCTTTTTTTTCTGTGGCAAGCCCCTAAGAGGCAGAGAGCTGATGGTGTCCAAGGAAATGAGGAGGATATGGAGACCGAGACAGGCCTGTTTGGGAGAAAAGCCACTGGCCAAAAGCCTGGACCACCTGGCGCTAAAAGAGCCCACCCAGCGGCAGCAGCAGCCCCGGCCCCGAAGCAACAGCAGAGCAACGCAGAGCTGCGGAACGACAACAACAGCGTCTTCATCAGTAATCTGTCGTACACGCTGCAGGAGCCCGAGGAGAAGCTTAGGGGGCTGTTCGAGCCCTGTGGGCCCATTCAGCAAGTGCGCCCGGTCTTCAGCAACAAGGGCACCTTCAAAGGTTATTGTTACGTACAGTTTGAGTCAAAGATGTCTGTCCCTGAAGCGCTGAAGCTGGACCGGAGAGAAGTAGAAGGCAGGCCCATGTTTGTATCACCTTGTGTAGATAAGAACACCAACCCTGAGTTCAAGGTAAACATGGTCCAATGTGCACCTGTGTGATTGTCTGGGGTTGTATATTTGCCAGGTGTGTAACATGTAAAATCTGCAAACATTCATTTTCCTGCAGGTGTTCAAATACAACCCGATTATGGAGAAACACAAAATCTTCATATCTGGGCTGCCATTTTCTTGCACCAAGGAGCAGTTAGAGGAGATGTGCAAATCTCACGGCACTGTTAAAGATGTGCGACTCGTCACATACC
Source organism: Aphredoderus sayanus (assembly GCA_027564795.1). NCBI lineage: Eukaryota > Metazoa > Chordata > Actinopteri > Percopsiformes > Aphredoderidae > Aphredoderus > Aphredoderus sayanus. Next base: position 15,407 of record JAODUG010051682.1, read on the forward strand.
GCTCTGGCAAACCCAAGGTGAGGCATAGAGAGGTATAGGGCCAGTTTCATGGACGGGGATTCTCGACACAATGCATTTTCTAATGCTGTGTCACTATCCTCTCGTATCTCTTGTTAAATCACTCCTTGAAGGAGTAGTGTGTATTTTCTGGCCACTGAGAGGCAACACACATTCATAATCATGGAGGCTTGTGTGCATGTACGTGCTGCATATTATTGCATCCTTTCCTTTTAAATCCAAGCAAAATCCTGTACAATAAAGTAATTCATTTAAAGAGGGATTTTATGGTAATTGGAGGCGAAATGCTGAGTAAAACTATATCCTTTACACTAGCCCTTTATAAATATTTGTCTCAAATCTTTATAAAGATAATATATCTGGATATCTATGGATAATTCTTCAGATGTGTGATAATTCTACATGACTGGTATTGTTCTTTGGCTGTACAGGGATTGGCCTATGTTGAGTTTAGCGATGAAACCCAGGCTTCACATGCAGTGCTGAAAATGGATGGCACGGAAATCGAAGGCAACAAAATATCTGTTGCAATTAGTAACCCACCCGGCCGAAAAGACAAAGGATCCGGTGGGGCCATGGCAGCCATGGCGCCTCGACAAGTCTATGGATCGTAAGTTTGCAGTGTAATAATTGTTAACTTTACTCAATTTCTGTTTCCACCCCTTAATACACTCACGTCTCCCTATAACCTCACCTTTCTACCCCAGTTGTTTTGTTTGAAACACAACTAAACACTAATTAGAGTATCAAAAGGTATCAAGTTGAAGTGTCCTGCTTTCCCTTTATCTGTAGAAGAGGGAGAGGACGTACCCAGCTGTCATTGCTGCCCCGTTCCTTGCATCGGCCAGCTGGCTCTGCAAACAATACTGAGAACGGGACTGCAGCTAAACCAGGACTAGCATCAGTCAGTGAAGCAGAGAATGCAGCTGGGGACACTGGATCTGAGGCACCAAGGGCTCTGTCTAATTCAGACTTTGCCAGAATGCTGCTCAAAAAGTGAGATGACTGCAGCAGTTATGGCTGCCTTCATATGGAAAGGCATGTTGTGTTCTTTCAGATTAGTAATTGTGATATTTTCTTTTCCCTAGTAGGGCAAATAACGTTCCAATAATCCAGCCCCAAATTTTTTTTAATTATTATTATTATTATTATTATTATTATTATTATTATTATTATTCGTTAATGAGAAAATGCCTTAAATCACCCTATAGATCTTGT